>OMLP01015343.1:0-12061 GCA_900302685.1 Spondyliosoma cantharus | reverse complement strand
CATCTGGCCCAGCTCCGCCACTGGCTCTGATAAAAGACCTCTGTCTGTTTGCAGAGGCCGCTCTGTGACACACACACACACACACACACACACACACACACACACACACACACAGAATGAACCCACTCCTTTACTGCTGCTTTGTATTAACCTGCCCACCTTCCAGCCTTCAGGTCTTATGATTGCTGTTACACAACCAACTCAAACATCTTTCCAAATCACAGCGAAGAGAAATGTGCAGACAAAAGAATCACTTTACACGATGTGACATTACATTACCTATGACACGAGCACTTCTCTCTTAATGTGTTTTTTCGATGGACTGTGGTCCAAACTAATACTACTATTATTCAAAACACTATTACGTATCTACAACAACAGATAGCCGGAAAAAATGTTGGCATGTACGTTTGTGTAAGCCACAGATATGTTCAAACTTTGCATTTCTTCAGGTTAATTTTACTTTTCAATGTTATTTTGTGATGGTGTTTGACCATTTATGCTCTGGTTAGGTTTAGACACAAAAAACATTTGGTTAAGTTTAAGAAAACATCATGTTTCCTGGAGATGCCCAAACTTCCTGTTGAAAATATCAGTGTTTCGTCACCACAAAGAAGACTGGACCTTGTCCCGAGTGATTTCACATTTACAAAAGTTAAAAACACAGTTTCAAATTGCTGTCACTGGCTTGGCAGTTGTCTCTGCTGTTAGTCAATCACCATTCCATCCGTCCCCAGACATGAAAGTCAGGTCATAAACATATCACGTGAACATCATATGACACATTTTGTAGAAACGTCACTATGGAGCATAGTCTATGACACGTACAAATCTGGACACATCAGTGGTTTGTAGAACGTTAATCCTGCAGCCTGGGATAGCACCTATAAAATGAATTTCATTTCATTTTCACTGAAAAAATATTAAAACCATGATGATGTCTGTGTACTGTGTGTACTAAGCACAACAGAATCTAAGTTAATTTACTTCTGGAGAAGGCGGGGCTCTGTGGCCACTACAGCGGTGCATGCATCAACTTGCTGTTGGAGGGGTGAGCAAAAAAACTTAACTAGTACTGGTGTATCAATAGAATGAAAAGGGAGTATTGAAACCGATTCAGAATCAATATTAGTGATATTTCAACATTTTTGACAACACTTCTACCAAACAAACATGTCTTCTTTCATCTAGGGAACAAGTACTTTAGGCCATTCATCAAAAAGTTGCAGCATCTACAATTTGGCCATTTTGCCATTTTGATTAAAGGTCAGATTATTTGCTCTAAATGACTACCTTTAGCCAGCAATATAAAAATCAAACAGGGCTAAAGCTTATACAGGACTTATGTCTGGTACTAATGTGAAACAAAAGGCAGTCTGCTTGACAACCACACCTGTCCAATACACCCACAGGGACTGTGGACATGACCATTCAAAACTGGAGTTTAAATTAGGCCAAACCTGAAAAGTATTACCATGGAGATGTCATGAAAGTTGATGTCTGGATGTTTTCTGCTGTTTGCTTTGACTCGGTGTCACGATGAAGCTCAGGCACAGCGAAACACCCCTGCTGCATAGTCTGCCTATGGTTTTTAATCAGAAAACGATGTGGCTTGTTACCGTGCTGTCCACTCCAATATCCAACCCTGCATAAGCTGAAAGATTGTTTACCCTCTGATCCCTGACTCATGCTGTCCATGGGAACACTCACCCACATGCAGCTAAAATGGACTCCAAAAGTGAGGACTGAATGCAACCAGTCAGGTTAACTGGGTCGGTACACTGGGAGACTTCATCTTATTATACTGTGAGGACGTTTCAGAGTGTAGAATAAAAGCTTCTCTGCTTGTAATGAACAGAAATACTCTTTAATCATATCTCTTTGTCTTCCTTGTTGTTAATTATCCACAGATGATTATATCATTTTCAGATACTCTCATACAGCCCACACACCGCAGTACACAGCACAATACATTTTCTTTATCACACCTTCCTCTCTTCATTTCATGCCAGGTTTCTATATGTACAGAGGGTGCTCAGACAGAGCTCGGCAATGAGTCAACGTCTTCCTTCTGTATGAGCTAAGTGATCATATTATTCATTGTGATTCCCAATCACCATGCAGACTACATGTGGCAATGTACGCTTCTGCAAACCACAGATTTGTTAAAACTTTACATTTCTTTACGTTGCAATTTGACGCCTCTTTAGGTTTGATTTTCAATTGTATGTTGTGACGATGCCATACTGGTAACATTTAGGCCCAAAAACCATGTGGCTAGGATTAGGACCAGATGATGTTTTAGATTATAATCGCTGCTTTGGTCACTGCGAACACAGCTGAGGATGTCTGGATCTCCTCAAACATATCCAGTGGTTTCAGGCTTACAAATGTTGAAACACAGTCTCTAACTGCTTGGCAACCTTCTCGCTTGTAACTCCTAAGCCACTGCCTCCACGCAGGTCACATCAAAAACATGTGAACGGGATATGACATGTTTTGTAAAAATGTTGCGTAGGCCAATGACACATATGTGATTGTGTTTGTGGCAAAACGAAACATGTATTTTCACCCTAAGAAGACCATAAGCACAGTGGGGAAATAACATAAATAGAAAAGTGAACATGAAGAAACATAAAGCTGCAACAAGAAATGTATAGTATGTGACTGCACCAGCCCATCACCCATCACTTCTTACTCGGATACTCAGACGACATACTCATTACAAAAAAGCAATAGTTAAATAGTTGTAAAGAAAGAAATAAGACAGCAATAAAAGTATGTGTGAGGAGACACGCCCAGTGGTCCTAAAATGCCGACACACTCTGCTCTGATCAGATTTACTCTTACCAACATGACCTTGTATATACCTCAGCTTATATACTAATCTTCACTAATGAATGCTGTTGTTGCTCCAGTGGTTTAGCCGAACTGAATATCACTGACGGTGCACAGGACTGATCACCGTGGGACAACCTCTTCTTACAGATAACAGTGGCATTGTGTGAACGCATTTGTTATTCAGTCTGTAAACTGATGTATTATTAAAAATTTGTGGGGCGCCATTTAGCTCAGTTGGTAGAGCAGGCGTCCCATGTACAGAGGCTTTGTCCTCGCTGCAGCGGACCCGGGTTTGACTCCTGGCCCCACATCCTTTTGCTGCGTGTCACTCCCCATCTCTCTGAACTTGTTTCCTGTCAAATCTTCATCTGCTCTATCAATAAAGCCATGAAAGGCCAAAAAAATACTTTTAAAAAAAAATATTTGTAGTGACTTGGGTGTGGACTTAAAAACTCAACAAGCAGCAGGTCAGACATTTAAAACTCATGCAGTCTGGACAGACTTTGTTCCGGAGATGACAAACACATCAGGCATTGGTCAAAAATCTGAAACATGTGAGATTGCAAAATGTGATATTTGCGTCTTTGCAAGCAACGGAATATTTTTTTTTGGACTGAGAATGAAGACGTCATGATGAAGATGGGAAATTAATTTGAGATGTTTCTTGAAATTCTGTTGATAACTTCATTTGATTTTTGAATGTTTTCAATTCAAATGTTTACATATTGCACTTTTAAATGGGCAGATGATATTGTATCATATCAATCGCAAGCCTAAGAATTTAATCGAATCAAAATTGTATCGTGGCAGACTCTGTGATCTCGGCATATATCGTATTGTTTTCCAAAGAATCAATAAAATATTGTATGCTGATGAAATTGACGATTTACACCCCTAAAAAAACAGCTACACCCTCAATGACATAAAGACTTTATATCATGATTGTATTGTCCTGTCAGTTCTCACTGAACTGAATGAGCATGTAAACTTTGAGGTACATACATTCCTTTAAGCTGTTAACTCACAGACACACACACACATACATTTCCGACTGCACATCCTGTATATTCATATAGGACTCTTATGGGATTATGAGCCGATCAGCAGTGTATGTTAGTAAGCTAGCGGTCAAAGGGGCCGTCATAAGTCTGCTAAATCACTAACCGGCTTAATAGGATATTAATCATTCTCCACTGTGCACAGGAAGAGAGGGTGGAGGGGAGAGAGGAGAGAAAAGTAGGCGGGGTGTGTTAAATTGAGACAAGAGGAAGTGACAGAGAGGAGAAAACAGAGAGGAAAATGAGAATGGAAAGCGTAGGAAGAGACTGAGGCAGTTAAGTAGACAGAAAGACAGAGTCAGTTAGCTGAGAGTAATGGAGAGACAAAGAGAGAGCAGGACACGAGAGTGTGAGCAACAAACAAAACAAAAGGTCACAAACAAGAAAAGATTCACACCGCAGGCCCCACATGATCTGTTTCAAAACGGCTGCCAGCGTGTTATATTTCAGGTGATGTTTGGTATATACACTAGTAATTCATGTGCAGTATCAACATGAGCTGACAGTGACCTCAGAGAGAGAATGCAAAATAACAAAACACATCATGTTATTTCAGGAACCTGCAGGTCTCCTGCTTGTTTGAACACATTTCAGTTACGGTCGATGGCTGAGAGTCTAAACTGAATGAAGAGTCAAATCAACTCTTTTATTTCTTTCTTTTGTTGTGTGTGTTTGTCCCCAGGCTAATGATGGCTCAGTTTAATTTAAATAATGTGAATTTATTTGTATTCATTTTACAAATTTGAATAATAAAACAGGTGAGTATTTTTCAAGTATTTATATCTCTAAAAAAGGCGATTGCTAAAAATTGGCTAAATGAGACTACAGAGGTTGTCGGGGACGTTAAACGTCATCACACAGGACTCATCCACTCGCTTGTCTGCCTTTACAAGCAAACAGTAATGTAGTTTGTTTATAGCCTAACAACAGCTTTTTACTTTTAGCGATCTTATCTATGCTCCAAAAATCATAAAAGTGGTGTTCATCTGCGAAGATTATTTTGCCGACAATCCAAAATCCAATTCAAAAATCCCACAGGCATTTAGTCAAGGGGACCAACATTCTGGCTTAGCCTAAAAAAAAGTATAACGTCAAGAGTAAAGAAGTCCATAGCTCAACCAGACACTGAGCAACACTGCTCTTTGTTTGAGATGTCTGTTTTTTGGACATGATCCCTGAAAAATCTGTGTAATTAAATAAGCATAAAATTGTATTAATATAGATAGATAGATAGATAGATAGATAGATAGATAGATAGATAGATAAATAGATAGATAGATAGATAGATAGATAGATAGAGTCACATGTCAGTAGTCAACCACACTTGTAAGCCCTACATTTTTCTACCCATCCACCAATCCTCCCATCCATCCATCCGTCCATCTCTCTCTCTACAACCTCCACTCATTTACTGACGACTAATCCACTGCCAAGCTTAATCCCTCAACCTCCACTCTACTCTCACTCTCTCTCACACACACACACACACAAATCATACACATGCACACTTTCTCTTTCCTGCTGAACACTCCCAAACACTCTCTTACATAAAATAAAACACATACTCAAATGCAAGATTACGCAGATCTCACAAACTCACTGCGAGCTATGACGCGTCTTCACTGAAAACACTTATAAGTTCAACAGCAGCACTAAATCATGTGTTCTGCTTCCATGAACAGGATGACCAATTGTATTCAAAACAGAGCTGCTGCAGCTGCTGCTGCTACTTAGCAAAACTCCCTGGAAGGTGCAGGCTGAAGTGTAACTCTAGGTCTAATATAATTTTTTCCAAATTTCTATCCAAATCATCCCATACATGTTTTAGATCATTTGCTGTTCCATTTATGTAGCCATTGGGTTCAGCTCAAGAATCAAACTGAAATCTGAAATTTGCAACCCGAAATTCAAGGTCAAGAAGTGGAAATTTTGCTATTTCTTATGTCATTCCTCAAGATGTATTTGTGTGGTCGTCCACTTGGCAGCTAAGTAATGCTAATGCATGCTTAATAGCCTAAAAGCACCATTGTAAGGCAATTTAAGAGCTTTAGCATGAGATAAAATGAGCTTAGCAGGTAAATCCACAGTTGACCCTATATTTCTGTAGAGTCACTGAGGTGGAAAGACATTATACTCACTTGAGGTGCATATGGTGCATATAATCTGACAAGAGAAAACAAACAATGAAACCACTTTACACCCATTCTCATGGCTTCATGTGAAGACTTATTACAGCTGCAGTAGCTGAGTCCCCCAGCTGTCTGTTTCTCTTCCTCCTGCCCATCCTCAGCTCTGAGGAGCCGATCAAACAACACCTACACGCTCTCTAAAAAAGGATGAAGCAGGAGTTGTAGAAATACTACTATGGTGAGCGAGACAACCCGTGTTCCAAAGAGCTTGAATGAATTTAAAAACACTTCTGAGTGCATCAAGTATTTGCATTGGAGCACCTATTAGGCCTATCTCGGCCTCTAATACACGTCTGTTGTCGGACACAACTTCGCTTACAAAGCAACAAACTGAAGTAGTGCATTTAGCCATGTTGCTGTATAGAGAGGTTGCTATGGTCACACTCAAATTGAAATGCTGTTTTTTAAGTGGAGTATTCCCTCTAAAGGACCACTTCATCCTTACAACCCCAATTCAAATACAGTTACGCTGCTGTGCGAAACATAAATAAAACAGAATGTGATCATTTGCTAATCCTTATTGACATATACGCAATCAAAAAAAGTACAAAGTTCATTGATTTTTGTAAATATATGTATATACTGGATTTGATGTGAGCAACATGCTGCAGACAAGTTGGCACAGGGGCAACAAAAGACTGTGAAAGTTGTGAAATACTCCAAAAACACCTGTTTCGATCATTCCACAGGTAAAAAGGTCCATTAGTAATAGCTGATGGTATCATGATTGGGTATGGAACGGCCTCCCTCAAGAGGCCCAGCTGTTCACAAGCGAGGCTGGAACGAGGTTCACCACTTTGTGAAACGCGACTGTATAAAGGACACCGCTACATAAAATGTATTTCTACCTTTAAGTCCTGTGCCACAAGTTAACTCTTTCACACATTTGGTTACCAGTCTGCCATCATGTATCTTCATGAATGTATTTTATTGTTGCATGTTTCAGCTAGTATCTGATGCAGCACACTGTTGTTTTATTTCATTCATATTCCTGTTGACACTAATATCCTAGTTTTGCATGTCTTGTATTATGCCTCAGTGTTGCAAGTTTAAATAACACCTAATGAATAATATAACGGTGCCCTGGATGATGTTTTTATTGTATTTATTAACATCCTCTTTATTTACACTACTGTTTATTATAAGTTTACTATAATCATTTTGTAATTCAAATGTTATCTATTCATAATCTCTTACAATAGCCCTTAGAGCCTCCTCACTTCTGATTTGGAACATTGCCAAAAGATATAGCAGACAATAATCAGACATTACTATTGAGAGTCCTTCTTCTAATTGCTAAGAAGATGATCACAATCTCCTGGCTAAGGCCACAGCCTCCCACAGTAACACAATGGAAGGATGTTTTTCATATGGAAAGTATAACTGCTAGGCTATAATTAAAAGCAGATGTAGTCCTGACAGATGCATTCCTGACTAAATGGTCCCCTGTTATTTATATATACCTTTTCAACTGATGCGATCAAAGAGACAGGACAATGATTATTTTTCTCCTCATTTAAATGTGAACATTTAAATTCTCTTTTATAATGTAGATGGGGGAGGGGGGTTCGTGTGTTTGTGGATGTCTGTCACTATTCATATAGAACTGAATATGGACAATGAAAAGATGCCAAAATCCATGAACTGTCTTTTAAGACATGTATGCCTTGTGTCTGTGAACATCATGACTGCACTGTTCAAATGCATTTGATAAAAGGAAATAAAAAGAAAGTTTAAAGAAAAAAATCACTAAATAGCCTCTTGTGTAATTCTGCCGCTTTTACAGCAATATTTATTAATGTGCAGCGTCCCTTTTAAATAAAACACATATAAATAAATAAATAAATAAATGGCTGCCATTGAATGTGCCAAAGAGTGTATTTATGGACTGAACTCAATTTTATATGCAATCAAATTCTGCGCTCCATACAAAAAATTATATGAAAGATCCAGAATGCTGAGACTCCACAGGCTGAAAAACTACACAATCTACAGTGTGTAAAACCACATATCAACAACAACACAATGAAACGAGGACAGTCAGATCAACAATTATCTCAGCCAGTTGTTAAAATATGACAGTCAGTAAAACAACACATTTTTTAACAACTCCCACTGAAACCGACAAATTGTTAGCATAGACAAAAAAATATCAACTAATGATAAATTAAAGATGATCAGACATCTCGTCTCTAAACACAGCGTGACTCTTACATCCTCTCTGACGGAGCAGAGACGCGAAAAAGCTTCACAAACATTCATACTTTCTCTTTCACGCACACACGCTGTTGTACATTGTGCCGTGAGTGATGACCGTAGACTTGGACGGCGTGAATAATCCCCATCTGTTGAGGGAACATGCTACTTTTTCTGTGTCCGTCTCTCACTCGCTCACTACACACACATGCAATAACACACACACTCACACACACTCACACACACACACACACACAATCCCCTATGAAGCTAAGAAGGTCCCTCGCCAGCCGGGGAGAAAAAAGCAAATGTTTGGACTGCATGAAAAAGTCCTCTGAGGACATTGCAACACTTACAGGATTAAAGTACTTCTAAAAAAACTAAACTGCTCTTTTGGCTATAAAATCTCAAGCGAAGTGATTTATAGCAAAGTGAACTGAATAAACACACACATTTGGAGCAGAAGCTTTCCTTGTAGATATTTTTGACTTGACTACAGAAAAGTAGGGCGAGCAGTACTGAGTTACATCCTCAGGAACACATTGACCATACTCTATCCAGCCCTATAGGTTCAGTTTAACTATGGTTCCATCTTTGCTCCTGGACAAGAGACACGACCACTACAGCTGCCGGAGGGCTTTGTCACTTGAGCCTAAACATTTGTTTGGCTATTGGCTGAAACAAGTGATGCTCTCATTTTTTCTATAGAGACATTTTTTTTAGCAGAGTTAGAGAAGTCACCATTAAAAGTCATATTAAGCATCATTTTAACAATTTGATGGCAGATGGGAGTTGGAGGTTTAACTTCCGCTGAGCATAATGGGCCAGTGTTTGTGCCCTCTTTCACCTTTTGACTGACTTTCTCTGTTGTTAACAGCCTAGTTGTGTTTGATAAAACAGATGTGAACTGTTGGGACATGACTCCAAACAACATCCTGCTTCATACTGAGGCTTCACTCTGCCTTCTGGTCTCTGCTGGTTGCTTCCTGTCTCGTTTTCAGTTGGTGAACGCACTAATAAACAGTTGACCTGGCTATTAAACTACATGCTGATGATGGTAATCTTTGACAGACTGTGAGTGCGAATGGCTGAGGGGCAGTCAGCCACTGAGTTTTAACTCTGAGTTGGAGATTTTGTGAATAACTGACAGCTGTGAAATCATCCTCTTGACGAAAAGAACTACATGCAGAAAGTCTAAATGTAGGCTACAAAAGCCAATGAAGAAAACAGCTATGTGAGCCATTTGTTTGTATGTGCTTTCACTTGTTGTTGAGCATCTACACAATAAAAACAGCTAATTCAAGGTGTTTATATCGTATGACTTCAGGGCTAAACAATCTTGTCGTGTCCAAGTCAGAACAAATAAGAGGATATCCCTGTTCTGCCAACATTGTGTGAATGAGATAAGACAGGTAGTTGGCCACGAGCGAAATGTTCCTGGTTCTAGTTTTAAAGAAACACCCACTCAGGTATTCTGGCTGTCTAAGATTTTCAGGATGGAAATGAAGTAAACTCACCAGATTTCGTGAATTTATGTGCAAGGGTGTCACTTTGTGTTAAACAGTGGTGCCGACATGAGGGCTCAGTGGAAAAAAAACATTTGTTTAATGGTCTACAACTTAGGTGATTTTAACCTTTGAGGTCAGGGTAGATAATTACAGCAGGGGAAAACATACGTAATGGTGCATCAAAATTCTGATTCGTAAACATTTCTTGGTGCTAGCTATTTTAAGCAAATTTTTAACAAATGATGCTTATAAAACGTCCCCTGTGTCCCCAGTGTAAATGACACATATGTTTAAAGAATGTAAATCTTTATAAGATGTCAAAAGAAAATATCTGTCAAAGTGCTTAAAACTGCCTCTGCGTCAGTTCCTGCTACAATAGCCACAATTTTGCTATGATGACACACACACAGACTCACAAGGTGAAAAGCAGCCCACGCTGTCGCAGCTGGTAACAAAACACATTTTCAACAAGAATATCATTTGAGTGTTGGATTCATACATTGTCTTATACTAAATGGTAATAACTTGTTTATAGTTTGATGCCGTCAAATTACACTGTAATTATGGAGGCACTAAGACATTTCATCTCTCACTGCCTCTATGTCTTTGCACCTCCATGCTGCTCTCGCCCCACGCTGCTGTGACACACACAGAGGGATGACCCGCTGGGCATGTGTTTGTATGTGTGTGTGTGTGCGCGCGTGTGTATGTGTGCACCAGTAATTGTGTGTGTGTGTCAACAAAACAATGAAACCTGACACATCCATCCAAATATTGCCGGGAAAGCCCTCTGACGCAACCCACCACGTCAAGCCTATCACACCCATGAGAAGGTGTTGTATCTGGCCTTTGTGTGTAATCTGGCTGATGACAAACAGCGCCACGAGCAGCGAGCAGCTCACTGCATGTGTGAGGAAAACTACTTTAACCTTTGTTGCGTACATCTGCAGAGTCGCCAAAAAAATACGAAGAATAAAACCAAAACTTGCATGGCTGCGTGGCTTGATACCACTAGAGACAAGTAAGAAAATAAGTTCATCTGTGGCTTTGACAAATTGACATTTTAAGACCAAAAGAAGTTCAACTTTATAACTGCCTCTCTTTTATTCAAACAAATGCAGGTGCGGTCCTATCGAGGACATGTAACATCAAGCCTGTTCTGAATGTCACTTATGAACCCTTACCAAATCCTTCTAACACGGTGATCTGTACCATCACACATGTACTTTCTATAACGACAGATATACAGACAGCAAACACCAGTTTATCAGTTCCATCACTAAGCCTTGTGTGGGCATTTTCCAGTTTCCACTCACCAGTTCTTGGTTGGTCGAGTTGGAGTCGTCTCCGGGGAAGGGGATGTAGATGGCTAAGGCCACACAGTTGGCAAAAATAGACAGCAGTATAAAGATATCAAATGGTCTGGAAAGAAGGAAAACTGTCAAGGAAAACATTTTTTTTTTTTTTTTTTTGAAGAGATAGACTTGAAAAATAAGTTATTGTATCTATTAGAGGCTATGAACGATCAATCACATGAAGAAGTGAAACAAAGTAAACATTGCCAATGTGCCGTGCCACCAGACTACAGAGGAGCTTCTTTCTTCAGGCTGTGAGACTCTTAAATTCATCCTCAGCACTCTGCCTTAAAAACAAGTTTTAATATGAGAATATGACCAAGTGGCAGGCATTAAGAATAATTATCTAGGAAAAGCCAACCTTCTTGCCAATAATCTTGTGTGCTTATGTAGGTCTTATATCGCGGTATATGGTTTCACAACCAGTTAAAAACTCCTTTGAGTCCAGCACTTTCAGCCTGAAGCTCATTCCATTGTAACAATAAAGTTATTGTCAATTGTTTCAAGTCAAAAATTAATTTATGAACCCCTCCAACCAGCCGCCCTCTAATCTATGAAGCAATCTACCCAAGCCTCCATCCATTCAACCACAGCCTCTCTGGGCTAAAGGATACTTCCACTCCACCAGGCTGATGCAGGCCCTGCGGATCGGGTTGTTGAGGGTGAGGCAGAACAGAGCTCTGGGTGGCCTGCTGTTGGTGGATCCTCCCTGCTTTTTGCTTTTGGCGTACTGCTGCCTCTTCCTCTGCGCCAGTGAACCCGCAGGAGGTGCTCCAGTGGTGCAAACTGGTGGGGGTGAAGTCATGTCGGGCTTTGCGCCATCGCCCTGTGCTTGGCGGGCAGCGCTAATGGCAGCATGCCAAGCAAGAACCGGGGCGACACCAGTACCGGTGCCACCAGGGCCCTGAACGCCG
>OMLP01015342.1:63303-86107 GCA_900302685.1 Spondyliosoma cantharus | reverse complement strand
AGTGGGTCGAGCCATTTGGGACAGTGTGGGTGTGTGGGGGGCTGGGGGTGTCAGAGGGGTGGCAGGAGGTGAGCTAAACCTGTTAAAAAACTGGTTAAACTGGTTTGCTCTAAGGATGCACCGATCCACATTTTTTCACTTCCCATCCGATCCAGATACCTGAATTTGGATATCTGCCGATACTAATACTATTCCGTTTGCTTTAATATTATCATTATTGTTGATTTTATATGAGGCTGAACTAAACTCCTCTCTACAGGCAAGTATGATATGTACGTATGTATGCATGTATGTCCCAGAACGGCAACTTGAGGTAAGTATAAGGTCAGAAAAACAGGAAAAAACCCATCCTGAAAACAAATATGCAACTGTAAGGGTTTCAAATGGATTGTCAATATCTATTAAATTCCAAAAAACGAAAAATACCCGTCAAATTAATACAAATACTTGATACAAATCAAGTGGACATAACTAAAATACAAAGGGCTGCTTCATCTGATCAGCACAAATTAACGTTGTCTGCTGGGAGTTTCCGGTGTAGAATATTTCCACACAGCGGACATGTTGGCTAGCCACAGTGCTGCTCAATACTAGCCTAGCTGGCTGCAAACTGTGGAATGGGTCTCCTGAACAGGGGCGTGTCTCATAACTCTATGTCTCATTGAGCTGTGCCGCCATTCAGGAAATCCATTCCACAGTTTGCAGCCAGCTAGCAGACTAGCCGGCATGAATCACTTGTGGAGTCATTTCAGCAGACAACGTTAAAGCACAGACATGGCTCATGGATCGGAAATCTCCACAGGTTGGATCGGAAATTTCCGATCCGTGAATTACGTTGGTATCGAAGCCCCATCCCTAGTTTGCTCTATCCAGGCTGCCTGATGTCTGCGTTGTCTTTCCCCTTCATTCCCGTGATGTGCTTCATTCCCGTCCACACATCTCTCACACTGTTCTGCTGGAGTTTGGCCTCCAGCTTCCTCCTGTAGTTGTCCTTGCATGTCCTCAGCATGTCCCGGAGTTTGTGCTGCACTTTCCTCTGCTCCTCTCTCTCTCCAGACCTGAAAGCCCTCTTGTTCTTGTTCAGAAGTGCCTTTAGGTTACTGGTCATCCAGGGCTTGTTGTTGGAGAAGCAGTGCACGGTCCGGGCCAGCATGTTGGTGTCCACACAGAATCTTTCTCTCTTTTTTGTAGCTCACTGCATAATGATTTAAAACACAGGATCACCTGAGGTCCGGTTCAGAAACGTTTAAGAGGAAAGGAAACCCTTAATGAATGTTTTAGTTTTAGTTAGTTTTAGTCTGACTTTTATCTGGTGGGCTTTTTGAAGAAGTATTTTAATCCCTTTCATGGATGAAGGCTAAATAAAAATGTTGATTGAAAACCAAAACAAGCCTGGTAGTTTGATTACTTTTGTGTTCTGCCTCTGTGCATTGTTGGTTTAAGGTCTTCTGTTGCTCATATCTGTGGGCTGTCTGCTTGCTGAGCAACAGGGGTTTTGGACCAGTAATGGATTCTTCACATGAAAATGATGCAAAAGCATGATTAAAAAAAAAAACTTTTTGGTATGCATTACAATACATGTGAAATAAATAAAGGGGGCTGGATTTTAGTCAAAAGCTCTGCTCTTCAGCCTGTCCTTCTTTAATGAAAATCAGTGCTGAAATCAGTGACAATTTATAATGTGGTGTAATTTCCCAACATTAACTGTGAAAATGCTTGAAAACCAACACAAACCACATAGAAATATAAACAAAAAAAGATGGGGAATGCCAAAAGTCATGAATAGCTCTAAAATAATGATACAATGCCTCTTTAGGGAGTTATGACACTGAAATCTAGATATTTTTCAGCACTTCTAAAGTCCCCACTGAATGAAATGGGACAAACAGAATGTGTACAGAGGGGCTTGGATATAAGCGGGTTCAGTTAGAGGGTAACTCCACCAGTTGTACACATTGTGTGTTTACAGGCCTTGGGCACTCCTACTGCATATGTGAAAAAAGGTAATACAAAGTATTGTGTGGCTCTGGAGGAAGATGCATGCAATCTGATGAATTGCCTCCAGTGATGTCACTCAGTGGTTACGTTGCATTGTGGGTAATGTAAAGGTTTTGAAAAAGGAAGACGAAAGCCTGGAACAAAAAAGGCGATATCTTCTGGTTAGCTGGATCCATTTTGAGCACTTCATTTTAAACGTGTCCATAATGAGACCAACAGTGAAACCATCAGGTTCCAGGCTGCTGAGAGACAATTAGAACCCCAGCACACATAACCACGACCCTGCTGCAGGATGCTTAGTTTAATGGTGACTTCAATTAGGTTGCTTGATCCTCAGGCATAGGTGTCAGTTACACAGGACACTGACTAATCCGACTTTCCTGCAGGTTGAACAGGATCCAAAGTGTCTCTGACACACCTTACCCTTGCCTCCATCTGGGGCCCTACAGTAGGCTCTAGGAGGAGTGAGGAGAGTCGGCTGTTGCATGCTGAGTGATGACGATAGCCGACATAACTAAACCCACCCACAGTTCATTTAAATGCCCGCGCACGGCTCCCTCGAAACTCGTCACCGTGTCTCCCGCTGCTCAGTATTTATAAAGCGCCCCGGTGCGCGGAACGGCACAAGCGTGCCTCGTCTCTAGAGAGGCAGAGCGCGGCGCTGCGACTTGGAGACGCTTTTTTTAGTGTGTGTGTGTTGTGGATGAGAGAGCTGTGCAGCCGCCGCTGAGGAAGAGACGCGGGGACGCAGGAGTTTTATCCCAAGTTCACCGCAGCTCGCTCTGCATCGGGGTGAGTTATTGTCCGTTGTTTCCGATGCGCCGTTGCTTGTCTTCGTTTCTTCTTTTGTTTAGGCTGCGCATTTCCCTGCTGGATGGAGCTGTCACTGAGAAAGGATGGAGCGCTCCTGAACTAGTGTGCAAACCTGTGGCCACGACAGGATGCATATCATTTGAAAATGCTCTCTGTCTCCGTTTTTTTTTTTCTTTCTTTTTTTTTTAAAAAAAATTTTAAACCAAAAAGTGTCGCCAAAACTTGTTGCGTTGGGAAATAACAATTCAGTGCAAGCTCGGTAGGAACATCGTGTGCATTTCTCCAGACTGCGTTAACAAGAGCAGTGAAAATTAAGCCAAACTACAAACATCATCATCACTTGTCTTGGCATTCAATCATAAAAAAGCTTTATGTTCATCTTGCTTTCCTCTTTTTAAATGTAAAAATTGCATTCATATGAGGTTTTGCATTTTGTGGCAGCTTGTGTTTTAAGTGGTCACTGATTTTTAGTAACACGCAGTTCTGCAGCTGCTTAATAAATGTGTTTGGTCTTCTCTGGACTAACAGAAAGGGAGTTATTGCCGAAATGTGTCACCATCTGGCTGATCTGTGTCATGTTTGTTGCCATAGTGGTGGTTGTGTTGGTGGTGGATGTGATTCCTGTTCTCCAAGTTTGTTTTTAATGCTGTTCCCTGGCCTGAGCTGAGTGAGGTGAGGGCGATAGCCGAGACCTCCATGGCCGCGTTAACATTTTAACACAGGTCAAACCTACGTGCAGTCCAGCCGGTTGGAAGAACAAGTGGGACGGCTGTAACAAAAAATATCTCAACAATGCACCAGGACGACTTATCTCGTTGATAATCCATCAGTGGTTTCATGGAATAAAGAGGAAGTCACCAGTGTTTAAAATTACAAAGGTGCGGTGCGGGAGATATTTGCCTCCAAGGCTCATTTCCAAAGAAACGCAAATTCCAAGTTTCGAGCACAAATAGGAGACGAACTGAAAAAAAAAAAAAAAAAAAATAGGTTTTGCACGTAGAGGCAATCCCCGGGGAGGGAGCGGAGAAACAAAACCCTGAATCTCCATCTCGATGAAACCCGGATTCGTTCCTGATTTAAGCTGCGAAGTGATGAATCGCCATGTGAGAGAATGGTCCTACCGGAGCCAGACTGCAGCACTCTCCAGCGTGATTCGGTTCTTTCGCATTCAGAGCAACACTTCCAGCAACACTCACCTCTGTTATTGGTCATTTTTTCTCATCTTAGTAGGGACGCAGCTGAAGTGACTGGGGATTAAAGGGCCGCCTATAAGTTATTCCTGTGCCCTCTGGAGAGTTCGGTCTATGTTTATGACAGAGCGACGATGCCTGAATACTTCGATGTGCGATTTCCCCCTTACGCAGAGTCAGAGTGGATGTGGGGTCGAATCGGCTGAACTATGAGAGTTTGATACTTGTGGCCGGTGCAAGAATATACCGTAACATAACATTTTCTTGTGAGCAAGTCGAGGGAAGTTGTGTTTTTTTTTTTTTTTTTTTCATCAACATTCATCCAAGGGCATTCCCTCTTTATGTCTTGCTGTTCAGGAAAAAAACAATCTATCAATCTACCTATTTATCTATCTATCTATTACATATAAACAACTTACTGAGCTGTTATGGAGGGGCGGAGATATGAAGAGTGCAGTGCGAGAGGGCGGCATTCAGAGCGCTGACCTTGGTGCTGATATTCCAGCTGAACGCCAGACGCACAGAGCAGCTTCAGCACTCTCGGTGAACGACGCCAGAGTGCGTGTGTTTCCACTCGTAAAGTTAATTCCGAGTGCAGAAAACAACGCAGTGACTGAGTCTGTGTGCCTCACTCAGCCTCTCACTTCGAACAAAACTTGGCCAAGCTGCTCGAGAGCTGTGTTTTGCATGTGGCGCTTCCTTGACACGTTGAGATGACAGCCCCGAGGTGCTCATTGAGTGTTTGGTTCAAAGGATCAGTTTCAGCATCCCAGTAATTTGCAGACATTCCTGCGTTTACGCCCAGCATTTACACGCCAAAATTCCAGGCAGTCCTTTCTTTCTTTTAAATGAAGTGATTAAAAAGGTGGCTGATTGTGGAAAAATTCCGTTCTCCTGGAGAAAACGAGATGTGGAAGAAACGCTCAGGAGTAAAAGCAGCAATCTTAAAGTGAAACTCAAAGTCAAACCTTCGGGTAAATGCACAATTACGACGAAAGACGCACTTTTAAGATTTACGGTAGTTTGGTTTTTGGGCAAGCTAATTTTGAACGGGAGTGCAGGGGCACTTAGCTAGCATCAAAAATCACTATTTTTAAAACATTAAATAGGCTCGCTGTTTAGCTCAGTTGGTAGAGTGGGTGTCCCCTGTACAGAGACTTTGTCCTCACTGCAGCAGACCTGGGTTCGAGTCCCAGCCTGGGGCCCTTTGCTGCATGTCACTCCCCATAATTCAGTGTCTTTGTGTTTTGTCTTATGTTTTGAATTTCCATTCCCTCGTGTGTCCTTTCAGTGTCTTCTGTGCTTTCCCTCTGTGCATGTTTGTCTCCCCCTGTCTTTCAGTGTTTTCTCCTCTGTGCTTCTTCCCCTCGTTACCTCACCTGGCCTCCTCCCTCCTCTCTCTCCCACCTGCTCCTCGTCCCCTCATCAGCGCGTCTCTGTATTTAAGTCTTCGTTTCCCCTTCACTCCTTGTCTGTTCATTGATGCCGTGCATACTGCCTCTGCCTGGTGTTCAAGTGATGGCCTTCTAGAGTTCCTAGTGTTTCCTTGTATGTCTCATGTGTTTTTTTTGGAGTTTGATTCTTGCATTCTGCATGTTTGATTTAAACTTTGCTTTTGATTTGCATGGTTTTTTTAGCCGTCATGGTTGCTACTTTGCTTTTGTCCCTTTTTGTTTGGTTTCAATAAAGCTCGCCTTTTGTTACCCCTCAATCCTGCCTCCTGTCCTGTGAGTAACTGCATTTGGGTCCTCCTCTTATCTCCTTAGCGTTCCCCTTTAAACCCCAGTGTGACAATCTCTCATCATGTTTTCTGTCATCTCTTCAGCTGTACTGTCAATAAAGCCATATAGATATATAATATACTTAAAAAATACAAATTCTGAGTTTGAACTTCTTCTCCAAAACTACATGGCGCCCCTTTAAAAAGATTATCTGCTATAACTCACCACAGCATGGTCTAAAGTATACAATATTTCTCTTCCAAATGTAACTCAACAAAAGGATTGTAATTGCTTAACGAGTAAAACCACTAAATTATCCTGGAGAAAACAGAAAACATTTTCCATGTTGGTCTTCTTGTCTCATGTGCTGTAGCCATCTAATATTTGCCCTCGAGGCGTTAAAGTTTGAAACAGTGTTTAGTCACCATGATGCTCATATTTAGGATCGCAGAGGTACGAGCAAGTCTGATCAGCTGGATAATGGGTTTTTCATGTCCGTGACAACATTATGCATAACTTAATTATCTGTGTAATATTACATTTCCGAAAACACTTAATGACTCATATACCCTCTTTGACTTATGTTGAATCAACACACTGTAAACAAACCGTGCAGTCAAGGTAATTTCCTCCGAAACTAATAGAACTGCTGTTTTCCCCTCCTCCCTCTTCTTCTGTTGCTTTTCAGACACATCCCTGGGGACACATATTCTCTTAAGCAAGCACACGCACAACCACACAACAGGCACCATGCAGGAGTCAGAGCCCACAGTGTGCCAGCTGCAGCCCAACATCATCTCGGTACGCCTTTTCAAGAGGAAGGTTGGTGGTCTGGGCTTCCTGGTGAAGCAGAGGGTGTCCAAGCCCCCTGTCATCGTGTCTGACCTCATCCGTGGCGGCGCGGCAGAGGAGTGCGGCCTGGTGCAGGTCGGCGACATCGTCTTGGCTGTCAACAACAAGCCTCTGGTCGACCTGTCTTACGAACGGGCCCTGGAGACGCTGAAGAATGTGTCACCTGAGAGCCACGCCGTGCTGATCCTCCGCGGGCCCGAGGGCTTCACCACCCACCTGGAGACCACCCTGTCTGGTGATGGCCGCCAACGCACAGTGAGGGTCACGCGCCCCGCCTTCCCACCCTCAAAGTCCTACGAGCACTGCTCCCCTCTCAGCCCATTTGGCCCTGGGCAGCCCCAGCAGCAGGTCAACAAAGAGCCTCAGCTCAGGGCCATCGAGAACCTGTCCTCTCCGTCCATCACCCAGTCCCTCCTGCAGAGGGGAGGCATGCAGGCCCAAGACCCCCTGCTGATAAGGGACGGGGGCCGTGGGGCTCTCCTGTGCAATGGACTGGAGGAGAACAACGAGCTGCTGAAGGAGATCGAACCAGTGCTGCGCCTCATCAAAAACAGCAAAAAGGAGATCAATGGAGAAGGCCAGAGGAATGTGGGGAGAAGGGACGCCGAGATTCAAGTGGCCTGGTAATTTGCCCCGTGCTACTACCTTATTGATCCCTCGGTTAAAGTGTCTTTATGCTTGTTCGCCTCCACAGCGCATGGCTGGAGTTAGAGCCCAGTAAAATTAGAATCAGGATTTAGGTCAAGGACTCCTCATCACGACGGTTATTAGCTGGTACAAGAGCCTACACCTGGTCCTCTGATTGAAACAAAGTCTCCCCGCTCACTTTGTCCCCCTACAGTCTCAAAACTACCTGAACCAGCTGCGATGCATTAGCCACCAATGCTCTCATTCATCTAATATGAGCCAGTGTACAGAGCCAAGTAATTACTGTCTGCACACTCTTCTCCAGCAAACCCCAATTAAAATGACATTGCTCACAACATTACTGGGACAAAATGCTTTTTGCATGTTCTTGTGAACTTTGTAACTATACTTAACCTTAAAATAACAGCTTCAAAATCATGTTGACGGCACAGTGTCTTCACAGGGTGAATGGTGTCTTTTTCTCACCCACGCCGCCCCCCCATCACTTGTTTCTGCACTATGTAACTACAGTGTAATCTTTGATTTGAGGAGATTTGCTGCAATTCACCTATAAATACTTTAGGATAGACCATTCAGTCATCAGAATTGATGTCAGTTGCCATATTAATGAGACATCGTAGGCCCCAATTACCATATTGCAATACAATGCCTGTCACAAACTGTCACTAGAAAGGTTCTCATTAGCTTGTGAGAGAATGAAACTTCTTCCAAACTCTATGGAGGTAGAGTGCAGTAGTGAAAGTTGAATTTTCAACCAATCAGTGTAATTAACATATTTACTTTTGATTAAGATGACTCGAACGTAGGACTTAGATTGCTTGTTTTGCTTGTTCATTCTGGACCGGCTTTTCATGGTGCTTCACAGTCCAATATTCCTTCCACGACTTTTCGTCTAAATAGTCTGCCATCCATGTGTTCTGTTGATATCGGCGTCTCAGTTATCTGCTATTATACTCCCACAACCAACTGAAATCAAATTGAGCCTGCAGTCTCCATGAATCAATATCTCATTCTTGACCAGTCCCTGCACATCCTCCTCACTTTAATAAATATACTTTGAGTCATTCATTACACTCCAGAAGGGAAAAAAATTCAAAGCATGAATGGTGAAGTCTTGCTCAAATGGCTTTTCTTAAAGGGGCCATCTTAAAATCACGCACCAGCTACTTTTCATTCATATAGCTCTGGAAGGAGCAAAATGGCAATAAAGAGATACAGTGTGACAGGGAGTGCGAAGGAGGATTCCAGTGAGGATTTACAATTAGCATGGACGCGTGCACACGAGGAAGACGGGGGGAGGGTTGAGTGTGAAAAACCGTAAGGGGCGACATGTGCGTGGGCGTTTTTTATTTGAGGAATGCAAAACTTGAAATCACACGCGAATGAGTTTTCCGTATTTATTCATGGCTCGTGTGGTTTGCCACGAGGATGCCCCCCCCTGCCTGCTCTTTTAGTCTCTTAGGATCGTACGGATACAGCTCAGAGTGAGATCTCTCACAGTTAATATCCTGTTTCTTTCTAGCCTTGGGCAGTGTATGGCAGCTGTTGGTCTTGAATTCAAAGAAAGACAAAAATCCAATCATTCAGTCTTTATTCGTCATCTGCCTGTGCCATATATTTGCTAACCTGAATCACTCAGTCCAGGAGCATGTATGTATTCTCAGAATTTACTTTCAAGTTTATTTTTCCTCCTTCACACTCGTAACAGGTGTTTTGAGTTTCTGTGGTTAACGCCCACATGCAGTCAGAATAAAGTTAGAGCAAAGCTGTGGCGACAAATTACCGAGGACACACAGGAACAAGTTGTCCCATTGCAGCTCTGCAACAGGTGCATATAAGTAGCACAGGGGAGCCTGAGAGACGCCGGCCAAGCTCCGTCTAATCCCTGAGCAGAGAAAACACCTATGTGGGTGTGCAGAGCCTTTAGAAACTGTGCAGGGATTTCTGATTCAATAGCATTTTGGAGGGTGCGCAAGGCTATGTTGTTATGAGTACAAGATGGAAGAGAGGTCTGTGCTTGCAGGGCTGCAATAAATTGACGAATACTCTGGGCAGACTTTTTTCAGGGGATCCCTACATGCACATGTTGATATTCAATTAAAAAAAACCTTACCTAAATGCCACAGGATTGTTATTGTACTCATTAATTGAGTTGGTTATATATTTTAACGTATGTTACACATTTGATTTTCATATGAAATTGGTAAGTCATAAAAGAAAAGTACAGCAAATGTTGTGCATGTCTAAAAATAATAATATTAATATAACATAAACTTCAGAACAAAGTTTTTTGTTTTGTTTTTTTTTTATATTTTAATGTTGAATATGTATTTGAATATACATTATTAAAGCAGGCAGCTCTTTTGGCCTCTGTCTAGCCCCGGGCATGTGCCTATAGTGTCTATGACTTGATCTTGCCGATTGTGTGTGATTTGCATGTGTGTGCATGGTCTGACTGGGATTTTGTTTTATATCAGCTGTTTTGCCCCAGACGTGGGCACACACACCTGACAGAAATGTGTGTATGATTTCTAGGGACCATGGCGTGGGAAATGGCACGGCTCCTCAGCTGGCGTCAGATAACAACAGAATGCTGGAAAACACGCCGGTGGTGCTCAACAATGCTGACACTGACAAGGTAAAGTGAAACAAACGCACAAACTGTTGCTTGTCTTTTACTTGAAACTTGTGTTGTAGAACTCGAGTTGGCCTAACCCATTATTTGAGGTTCTTGGTCTTGTCTTGGAATCGAGGGCATTTTTACTCGGTCTTGTCTCGGTCTCGGACTGGGCGGACTCGGGTTTTTTGAACGAGACCGATCAAGACCACCGCTGATTTTTGACTTTTTGTCCATGCCTTACTGATAAGAGTGAAAAGGGACCCTCTCAAAAACGGCCAATAACTTCAAATCATTGGTAGTGTAAGTATTTCCCCGAGCTGCAGCTGCTACCTGCCCGGT
The DNA here is from genome assembly GCA_900302685.1 of Spondyliosoma cantharus. Lineage (NCBI taxonomy): Eukaryota > Metazoa > Chordata > Actinopteri > Spariformes > Sparidae > Spondyliosoma > Spondyliosoma cantharus. The sequence goes on along the minus strand of OMLP01015342.1, from coordinate 75,926 downwards.
GTCAGTGTGAGAGTGACTGGCACGCCCCCCTGCACACGGAGTATGGAGAAGACAGGAGGAAAGCGGCTGTGTGGACTCGTAAGCAGTAGGCGATTTGAGGGGGGCTGCCGTCCCCTAACAAACTTACCAAAAACTTAACAAAATGACCAAAAAGCATCCCCCTTGTTAACCTGAGATCAGCCTCCATCCACTAGTAGCAGATAGTGTGTTACAAATCACAAGCGGCCGCGATCAGCTCCGGCGTACAGTGGAGTCAAGCCGGGCACGACTGCTTTGCGATCCGGCTGCCTGGTTTATTTTTCACCAAAGCTGCACAGAGCAGATCGCACTGGCAGGAAGTCAGAGACACAGGAATGGCATAGAGCATCCGGCCAATTTTCAAAATAAAACACCCTGTGCAGTCTCAAAGTCGGCCAGGCAAAAGGCTTCTGAAACGAACGGAATGATGCCGTGTGGAGGGCGGATTAAAACCTCTAGCAGACGCAACATGTTTATTTTCAGTAATGTTCAAGATTTTTCAAAGATGAGGTTTTTTTTTTCTGAAAGTTTAATATTAATAGTAAGTTTGTTTTTGTAAGTGTTTTTAGTGTGTCTGTTCAGAACGTGGTGGCTTATGTTATTTTGGTAATTGTCATTTTTGTGCTGGTTTATAGTTTAACCATTAGTGAGGTAGCTGTTACATTTCCTGACACAAGCTGTTTTAAAACGCACTCTGCTGGAGTGACTTTCTCCGTTCTGTATTTGTAGTTTTTAAATATAAATCTTCATATCTTCATATCGGACAATACACTGATATTGATATATATGTAATAGGCTATTATTGGCTGATAAAATTGGCCTACAAATAAATCAGTCGGGCTCTACTATTTTGCACAATGTTAATTGTGTGTTCTTCAAGGAATTTAGATGGTAAAAAATTCCAAGGGGTCATGTAACTTAAAATTACCCTGCTCGATATTGTGATAACATGAGCAAACCCTGCCTGAATAAACTCAGTCCACTGCTACAATTTAAAGGTGTATTTGCTCATTACTTTAATTCAGTTATAAAAAGACAATTGTAGTGGGTAGAGAAGGAAGATAACCAGATAAAATAGAATTGTAGAATTAGAAATGTCACAGTTATGGTTAAGGTGTCCTGCAACAATATCCTTTGGGAGGTTTACATAGGTGTGTCAGGGCAGGGTGGTGCAAGGCAAAATTAATGGTTTAAAACACATTGTTTCAAAAGAAAGGTCTTGGCCTCGTCTCAGTCTCGGTACTCTCTGATCTCTGTAATGTCTTGGTCTCGGCTGGTGTGGTCTTAATTACAACACTACTTGAAACTAACTCTGCTCTACTTCAATCGAAAACCTGAATATCTTTTCACCTTTTATCTGTGTGAGCATGTGTTTGTAACATGAGCAGAATCACAAACCCTGCAGCTGTATAATGCATGTGCATGCATGGTTCCCGTTGCCCGTCTAGCTCTTTAGCCTTGTACAATAATCCACAATATTGGCACTTTCCATGCTTTCAGAAATGGAGCACGCACATCTGTATTGCTTCTTTGCACATAGTAGTAAAGCCTTTGCTTAAGATCCCATCACCTCCGCATTAGATCTTTCCGGGGGGAAAGCTGGTGCGGCATTAAATCCAGCTTATGCCTTCCACACAGAAGGGTCTGGTCACAGGTCTGAGTGTCTGTGATAGGGATAGTGTTGTAATCTGCACATGGTCCGTGTTATCCACCCACTTGTGACGTCGCTCGAGCCCCCATCAATGGGACCGGATGGGGCGAAATGATTCTAGGAGGCATAATGAATGCGTGCAGCTGCTGATCCATCTCTCTCCATCAAACATGGCCCCTGTTGAAACGATCCAGCCCCTCAGACCTGCAGAGACGAGAATGTTAATATGCATGGTTGTGAGAAAATTCATGTGAGGGTGTTGGAAAGAGGGAGGAAGCGTGGGGGGGGGGGGTTGTGCGGATGATGCATGCTTGACGGCAGTTAGAGAGGATATGTACGTATGAGGTGATAAGAGGCCATATGTCTTTCCTGCACGTGGTTTATCTAGACACTGATGCTAACTTTGACAACTCATTGTGTGTTTTATTGGATAGACTCAAGTCAGTAAAGCACAAGTGAAATGGTCCGACAAAATTTAAGCCAGACTTTCGTGTGATTAAATATAAGGATTTCGAGCGACATGTCGATGCCCTGCAAATTACTTTCTCTCATTTTGGTGAAGGATTGTCCATGCGCCTCCAGCTAGAGCTTCTGCTTCTGCATAATTTAATGTTTAATAAGCCTGCTGCAAACGAAAGGTGGCAGAAATTCCACCAGCTAGTGACGTCTTGCGACACCACCTCTGATGATCCATTGAAAGCAGAGATTATGCCTCCGTGCCTCCTTTTTTTTCAACAAGTAATGGCTGAATCATCACTGAATAAGACACCAATTCTCGTACCATGAATGTACTTGGCTAAACCATATAAATATTTAATGAGTATCGCATGCCTTTTTCATTTTTCACAGTGTTAGTCTCACTTTCTTCTTTTTTTTCTTTTCCCATCCACCCCGTCTCGCGCTCGTCATCTTCATTTCCCATCAGATGTTTTAATTGATGAGTGAATGAGGAACTTTCACTGCACAACTGCATTTACCAGAAAGACTTTGGTCATTAGGCCCCATTATGAAATTATCTTCATCAGATTAGTTTTAATTAGGCTCCATTGATGCTCGCTTCTGTTACATCCACACCTTATTCTTGACATTGAGGCCTGCTGATTTGAGGCGTGATGGGATCTACACAATACGTAAGTGTATGTACTCCAGCAATGTCCCTGAATAAAATAGAATGCAAGGGGAAGAACTGTGTCATTAAGGCTGGAAAAAGACTATATCCGTTGTTCTTGATCAGATATACTGTACTCACAGTCATAGGCTTTTCAGCGTTAGTTTTATGACTTTTAAGTCTTTTAATTGACTGTTTACTAAGCCACAAAACTGCTACTATGCCCGTTAGCTTTCTGTTCTTGCACACCATATATGTAGTCCACAATACCAATCGTGGCAGATTCATACTTAACATTCTTACACATTCTTCAAACCATGGTTTCTTGATTTCAGTCAGAGATGGACAAAAGTCAGCGAGGATTTTCTAGCCACTGACCACAAGTTGCTAACTGAAATGACATCTGTTGCTGGCAGATTTTATAAGCTGGCGCGCCAATTAAGCTGACCGTAGCAATTCCATGAGTTGGTTGGATAAGCAGTTTCCAGCTAACTTTCTTCCAGCAAAGAGCAAAAGGCTCTAACATCAGCCTGAACTCTTTATGTCAGCATGTGGGACTGACTTTGACTCTGACTTTTACATAATACTGGCCTTAAAACTCTTTAAATGCTAGGTACTTACTGCAGCCTCGTCCCTTTAGAGTGTGGAGAAATCCAAAGCTTGACTGTGATCAAAATGACTCCCTAGTGACAACTGTATATAGTGCAGTGCTGTCTGCCATTTCTAATTGAGTGTGTGTTAATCTACTCGCTACAGTCACAATGGAGTGGAAAAAGTACTCTTTACAATAAATGACACGTGACAATTACCAAGGAGTGCCTACAGCTTGGCAATCACGCAAAACGATGCTGACTGGTCGGTGTGCAAAATCTCAATTTAAGGCGCTGGGTTTCCACTGAAGAGACCTTACTGTAAACTAGAGCAAGCAACGATACACAACAATGGTGTGTGAGGATAAATTCAGTTAGTAGTCAGAGCTGCTCTTGCCCCCGCTTCACAAACACCTTTTGTTTTGATTTGATAGAGAACCCCTCACGACAGAAGTTACATATTGTGTCTATTACATAGGGAGTAGTGAATACGTAAATCAGGGAGCGATTTTGTACAAAGCCCTTGCTCAGGACTGCCATGCCCAGATGCATTGGCTAAGCTATGATTGGACAATAACTGTTTGGGGGAGGGGTTTTAGCAATAGGTCAATGGAACCATTTGAGAACAATCATATTTGACGAAGCCTATAATTCTCCCTTTTATCACTCTTGATCTATGTCAGTCCTGCCCAAATATTTCATTGGTGACCATTTAATAACTGACCTCGCTTCCTTCCACAGTGACATTTATAATTGACGTCAGTACACTTGTTTAAATAAAGAAAAAAATTTACCTGACATTTAAAAGTTGTTCATATGAGCGGGCTTCTCTGAAACCTGCATGTGGCATTCAGAGAAAAGTACATTTCTTGAATTTAAATGCCAAAGCTATAGCTTCTGGTCAGTGAGTGACAAGCCTGATGTTCATATTCAAATACACAACCGCTCGGCTTTTTTATGTTCACTGTTGACAGAGTTTTAAGGCTTGTTGACAGTCAACAAGCCTTAAAACCCTGCATCTGATTTTCTTCGCCCGCTCGACTGAGAGTCTCTTTATGGTACAGTGATCTCGCTTCCTGTCCACAACCTCTGTGATAACAATGCGTCATATCAGTGCAGCACAGCGGGGGTTACTGCTTTTGGAGCATGAGCGCACAGAAACTGAGCTCTTTACTCTCGGTGTGTGCAAAATCAGATTCAATTCAATACCCCTCATTCCTCTCTGCTGTTTGAGAAGACATGAAGTGACAATGAGACTCAAACTGGCGTGACTCTGTTGGTATTCATCTTCCCGGCAAGCATGATGATTGTGTCACTGTTGTTCAGAAGCTGCTCCACTGTGCGATTAACAATGCTTGGGGAGATGACAAGAGAGCTTCCAAGGTGTGGGATTGATTACCCTGATCTTAGGCAATCACTCGGTGCCTTTCTCTCGGAACACTTACAGTTGGCTTTGGGGTTAAATTGCAGGCATTCATCAGTCAATAGCTACAGTATTGGAAAACCCAGTGAGCCAGGAGTTAGCTTGCCATCAACCTGCTGTTAAATGCTGATTACCTTCGAGTGAGAAAGAAAACAGAAATGAAAGAAGGAGAAAATTTAAGTGGATGACTGCATAAGTTTGCGTGAGAGAGACTTAAGCACAATGACAAACTGATTTTCCTTGATAATAAAGAGCGGCAAGTCCACAAAGGAAGCTCTTTGCCTTACAGTGGTTGTAAAAGTCCCGTTTGGAATAAGATGAGTAATATCTGCAAGCATTGCAGTCTGAAATTTGCCAATCAATGTCCAATTGTGGCACTCAAATACAATCTCACACAGCGGGCAACCTGTATCTCTTGTCAGCTTTCCTCTGTTTGACTCCCAGTCAAAAACGATTTACCCAACTTGCACCAAAGGTGTCTTTGAGGCCACAATCGTTTAGCCCAACACAGTACAAAGGCATAAAGCAATGTCTCATGTGTAAACATCTGTGTGCTCTTTCCAGCCTCCGGCACAGGACAGGCACTCACCCACCAAGTCACTGCAGAACGGCAGCCCCTCCAAATGCCCTCGCTTCCTAAAGATCAAAAACTGGGAGACTGGCACAGTCTACAGCGACACACTCCACCACAACTCCAGCAAGGTAAGGCATATGGAAATTAGTTAATCTAATGGCTGGATAAAGCGGCCCTATGCACAATTGATGATTTGATGCCATGAGTCACCCTACAAGAGCTGGGGGTTCAATGTCAGTTGTGAATTTGAATAAAGGCTGTGAGGTGCTATTGCTATACCATGTCACCCTTCAATATTAAAATGATTTAAAGCTACTGAAAAAAAAGAAAAACCTGTATCAATCAGTTGTTGTTCAATGCAATACAATAAGCCTCTAGTAAAAACAACATTTAAGTTGTTTGAGTGTTGACTCTAGGGCTACAAATAAACATTTCTTTAACTTGTGAAAAATCTGCTGATTATTTTCTCACTCAATGAGTCAAAAAACAGTGAAACATCACAATTGTCTTAATCATTAACTTCCTGAAGCTAAACATCAAAGTCTTCAAATTGTTTGTTTTATTTGACCAACATTCCACAAACCTAAGATATATCTGTTTACTATCACATAAGTTAAAGAGATCAGACGAATTCCCACAATTCAAAATCTAAAACATGAGGAGAAGGATTGAGACTTTTGAGAAATGATTAATGACACTTTACAATAAGGTACACAAAAAATCGGACTAGTTACAGGGGAGCAAGTAAGGAATGAATCAGGAACAGCTTTACAATTAATGAATCGTTAACGAGTCCTGTGATTCATAGACTATAAAGTAGATAATGATGAGTTACTAGGGAACAGACTCAGAGATACTATATTTAATTAATATTACTATTAATTAATCATTAGGTATTGAGTAGTTACCAAGTAGACTCATTAATTACCAATTATTTATCATTAGTTACTCTTTTGTACACCTTCAAGTAAAGTTATGTATCACTGGATGTGTAATGATTAAGTTATTAATAATGAATGAGTATGTTGCAGAGTCTGTTCGCCAGTAACTCATAATTAGCTACTATGAAGTTCAAATAACAGTACTCCAGAAGTACTTATTAATGATTAATTGTCAAGTCGTTCCACATTGTATTTCCTGTCAGGATGGGGGAGGGGGAAAGGAAGAGGCAGGACCCAAGTGCAGATATTCTCAGGGGAGGCAGGAAGTAATAACAAAAAACGAGCTTTATTCATAAAAAGCTGAATACACACTGGGACAAAGTAACAACAGAAAAGACTAAGCAAAGTTCCAAACAAAATGACAAAGTTCAAATCAAAAGGCGAAGTTCAAATAAGAAAGCAAAAATGCAAAAAGGAAACATGAAACGCAAACCTGAGGCTGGGGCAGGACAAGGCAAGGCAAGGATCAATCATGGAGGGAACAAAGACAAGGGATTTCTATGACACAAGGCGAGGTAACAAAGACAATGACGCAACAGGGAGTGCAGGGGAGAGACAGACTAAATAGACAGACACTAATGACGAGACGAGGTACAGGTGAGGAGAGAGGAGGGAGGAGGCCAGGTGAGGTAACGAGGGGGGGAAAGGCACAGAGGAGAACACTGGCAGACAGAGGGAGACAAACATGGAGACACTGACAAGACACAAGAGGACATGGAAATCAAAACTTAATATACAAAACAGAAAACAGAAATCAAGCATGACATTTCCTTAGTCGCTCCCTAGTAACTAATCACATTTTTGTATACTTTATTGTAAGTAAGGTGTAAGTTTTAAGAGTTTCAGCTCTCAGCCTCATTTGAATTATTATATGTGATAAGCATTATGGTAATAAAGTGTAATTAAATCGAACAAGTTCAAAAACTTCAGCCTCAAAAATGACCTCAGAGTTTCACCAGTGGGTTAAGAGGTAATTTAGTACATGACTGCTGTATTAAAGGATATTCACACTGGTTGCACTGCCTAGATTCCAAACTAAGAGTATGTCAAGTTTATTGATTTTGATATTATTATTGATAAGATATGATCTCATTAGTCAAATACAACAAGCACACTGAGAGACACATCACACAGGAGAGACACATCACACAGGGTTAAACAGGATACCTGATTGTGGTGTAACAAATTATATATTAATATAACCTTACATATTAACAGCACAAATGTTTGACAGGCAGTAGCCCTGCGTGTCTGCGACACTGTCATACTGCAGGTCAACTAACTAGAGGTGACAGACATGATATATGTGACTTTAATGGTGTCTTAAAGACACTGCTGAACAGCAAACAGTGTATTGGTTTACTGGAAAAAAAAACATTTAGCCTGCAGACCTACTAACACATAATTTGCAAGTCAAGTAGATTGAAGAATAATAGCACAGCGTGGCGTGCCTTTAGCTGCTTCTCACTAAGTATTCATACATTAGAGAGCTCTTGTCTGAAATGTTGATGATTTTGCTTCTATTTAGCCAGAAAGCAGAACACAGAGGGGGTGTGTAAATCTGGGTGAAGCTTATGAAACGATAAATCCTTCAGAAAGAAAAAATACAAAAACGTGATTGATATCGGCAGAGGTGGGAAGAGTAGCCAAAAAAAACTGTCACTCATTTTCTTTCTACTTTATCTGTGAGGGTCGCAGGGATGTTGCCCCTTTTTTTTTTTTTTCAAGGGGGTTACCCTGGCCTTCGCCCATAGAGATAACTGGGATTGGCTCCAGTAACCCCCTAGCCAAAAAAAACTGTACTCAAGTGAAAGTACCGTTACATTTTAAAAGTGTAAGCTTCAGAGGTGACCTGTATTTACTCATGATGAAATGACAAGTCATCATCTTTCTTTTTCTTGGGAGGATAGTCTCCACCCTCATGGTGGATTCGACAAGTAAGTAAGGTTGTTTGCAAAAACTTTGTTTGAGGGTAAAACTCCAAAATGCAAAGACTTTGATGAGAAAAATTGATTTCTCGTTCCCCTTCATCTATCAACTGCTCTGCCCATACATTTTTTCCCCATTTTATCATGCAGCCAAAGTTTCCTCCTCTAGTTAGTAAGCCAGTCTAGCAGGCACAAGGTGAACCCCGCTGTTTAAGCATTCACCCCCCAAAACACTGCAGCCATTCGTAAACAGCAAACAACAGCCTAATTACTTCGGTGACTTATCGAACAAGCTGTGCATCTCAACGAATAGCCTGTAGTAGCATCTCCAGATTTATTATATATATATCTATATCTATATATAGATATATATATCACAGACGCTGCTGTATTCAAGGATGATCCGTCTTTTTCGAAAAGGACAGCTGGCTGGCATGAATGCCCAGAGCGGTACGATGAGCGGACGTGCTGGAGCACAAGTGATTCCTTTGTTTTATTTTTAACACTCCCAGCTCTACTCATCCATTTTCCCTTTTTACTCTGTCACCTCTCAATGTTCATGTTTTTCCGCCTCGGCCTTGCTGTTGTCTCTTGTTGTCTGATATATTTTCTTAGCTTCCTCTTATATATTTAAAAGTCCCGTTATTTTTGTCTATGTTTTCTTGAGCACTTCAGATTGTCAACACAATTTCCTTTCCATTCTCTTTTGTTTTGACTGGCCGTGATGGTGTGTATGTTGTCTTGTTCAAAAGATTTTTTTTCTGGATTTGCCGAGCGAGGGGTTGGACTTGTTGGAAGTGACGCGGGGGGGGAGTTTATTTTGGACGGACTGCTCCACGTCTGAGTGTTTGGACAGTGCAAGTGTGTGGTTCGGTGTAACAGGCCAATTTTAGCAGCAGGGTCATTGTCAAATTTCCTCTTCGACTGCACGCCTGCGCTATCGTTCCTGTCATGCGCTCCTCTTGCTCACTCATTCAATCACTCCCTGAGCTGGTGAAGGCATTTAGGCAAACCAAAGTGACAGCTGACTTCAGCTCTAATCATATTAAACTGACCACACAGGGTTGCTCTCAGCTATGAGCAATTTTCTCTCTGCATCTGTCTGTTTTCTTATTTTCTGTCTTTCCTCCTCACTCTCTCTGTCTTCCTGTCTCTGCCTAATGGAAGGATACCAATCCATGACTCACTGACTTACTCATTCATTAACGTGCATGCCAGCCATGTGTGAGCAATACAATGAAAGAAACTGTAAAAACGTTATGATCCCTTGTATGCATTCAGAGTCCGGAAGTCACAATAAAAACTGACCTTACTTGTGATAAAAATGGACCTTTTATTTGAACCAAGCGTAGCATTGTGATATAATAAGCAATGCACTGGTAAATCTGGAAATTTTTCAGTGCTGCAGTGCTGCGATCTACCAATCCTCTGTTGGCTTTGAATATTGAAACACAGGTGCCACCTAGTTTATTTATCCTTGGAAATTAAAAGTTGAAATGGAGTTTTTTCCCGTCGAGAAATGTCTCAATCAGGGGTTGAGAGCAGCTCTTAACTTGATGTTTAATTGGGTTCTCCAGCAAGAACACATGAGGTAAATATGTTTTATTCAGGGCTGATGAGTGAGCACCTTCTTCCATAGGTCAAAATAAGTGCTGTGATTATGTTTTCACATAGCCATTGACGTTAAAATTTTTGGGAAACTGTTTCCTTTTCTTTTGAATGATTCCATTTGCTTGAATTGAAACATTTCCTGGGTCTGTTTCACATTAGGCAGAACCGAGATTTAGCCGGTAAATCTTAAATGAATAGAGCAGGAAGATAATCTGATAGCTCTGTCTTTTGTAAATTAAGAGGATGCCATGCTTGTCTCAGGATGCATTCAATCACAATTCAGAGATGGAGATGCAGAAACGGTCTCTTGTGAGTGGACAGGAATCCTGAATGCCTCCGGAGTATTGTTTGTCCAGTAAAACCAATTAGCACAGCTGTTTCGTGCCCCATGGAGCGAACATCATATCTTCTGTTAGCATTGTGCTTTGCTGGAAGGAACATTTTGTGGACATTTAAAGTGCCACAGAATTCTGCCATATGATCATGATCACACATGAGAGCCTCCCTCATCTGTCATGTTGTTTGTATTTTCAGATGCCGGTCTGCACAGAAAACGTGTGCATCGGGTCTGTAATGATGCCGAATCAGCAAGTCCACAAACCAGATGAGGTCAGGAGCAAAGAGGAGCTTCTCCGACTGGCCACTGACTTCATAGACCAGTACTACACCTCCATCAAAAGGTGAGTACAGCCTGTAGCAGCTGCAGAGTTAAAGGATAACTCTACCAATTGTACACATTAAAGTGTGTCCACAGGTCTTGGGGAGTACTTCTGCATATGTAAAAAAGTAATATAAGTAATATAGTAAAAGTTAATATAAAGCCTTTTGTAACTCCAGAGGAAACAAAGTAATCTGATAAAGTCATGTTCAGTGGCGAGTTGCGTTGTGGGTAATGTAGGCACCACATTTTGCAAAGGAAGAATACATGGAAAAAAAAGGCATGTTACTGTTAAAAAGCGTAGTTGGTAATGTAATCACAATAATAAAGTCACGTAACTTGATTACTTTCCATTGCTTTTGAATTACCTAAGATCCAAACGCATGCAAATAAAGACTAGAGACATTAGATATCAATAAGACAAAATAACTTTTGTATTCGATTTTCACAAAGGACAAGAATGATGTTGTGTGAGAGTCAAGTGTATTCATGCTAGTGCATATGCGAGGTTACATACTAGTATATCATTATCTGTTATGCAAATGTTAGTAATCCTGCAAGTAATCACCTTTTTTACAGAATGTATCTAATGCATCCTTATAATCTAAAATGACATATTTTTGTATCCTGATTACATAACCCTGTTTGTTACATGTATTCAGTTACAAGTGTGATAAAATGTATAACATGTCAACATACTGTACATTACAGTGATAAGTCAGCCGTGGAGCCTCAAGGGTAAGATACATCAAATAGCACAGCCTGGAGTAAACTTGGGCTGGAGGCTGTAAATAACAACCGCTTTTGGTGGCGGGGAAGGTGAAGTGAACTAACTGATGTGAAAAATACAATCTGGCAGTGGCATGTTCCGAGAACATCCATGTTTCCTGGGTCCAATTGTTCCCCAGATTGGTATTCTGTTGACACAAATTAACCCTCTAACCCTAACCACCACCACACACACACACACACACAGGTTTGAGAGACTCTCATAAATATTCACTCGCCTAAAACATTTGAGCTTCACTAGAAATAGCCAAACTTAGACCATTAAACATAATTAGCCAATGGTAAATAATAAGTGACACCGCGGCAGGTGCAACAAGCATTAGGAAACTACATGAATTAAGTAGACTGACACATAAATAAATTACCAAGGCAGACAGCACAAACATGTATAATCCAACAACACAGAGGCTGCAGCCACTTAAACACTTATTAAAGTAAAAAGACAGAGTTTTTGCACAAGTTGTAGTTCACACACACACACACACACACACACACACACACACACACACACACACACACACACACACACACACACACACACACAAAGTTAAGTACTCTGGAGGAACAGCACACCACTTGTGCTGTGTCATAGGTGTGTATGCATATGTTTTCCTGTCCTATGGTGCCATTGGACCTGTCCTGTCCTTAAAGGTTTGGCTCGAAGGCTCATGTGGACAGGCTGGAGGAGGTGACCAAGGAGATCGAAGCTTCAGGAACTTACCAGCTGAAAGACACGGAACTGATTTATGGAGCCAAGCACGCCTGGAGGAATGCTGCCCGATGTGTAGGGAGGATCCAGTGGTCAAAACTGCAGGTGATATACAGTTTAGCTGAAATCATGGCGTGGGGCTGGTGCTGCTTTAACTCTTCACATGTTGTTTTTGACAGTGTGGGTCATTTTCAAGATGCTCTTTCTCAGTGACATAGTACAAGACATTTGGTTCTGTCACCTATTTGGCTTTCCAACAAGAAATATACATACTTTAGTTATTTAAATGGTATATTTACTTTACCGTAACAAGTCACTTTGCATAAACCTGGCTCTGAGCGTTTATTTCCACTTCCCAGGTTTTTGATGCTAGAGACTGCACAACAGCTCATGGAATGTACAACTACATCTGTAACCACATCAAGTACGCCACCAACAAAGGCAACCTGAGGTAAACCCCGCACACGCACGCGCACGCGCACATACACACACACATGCACACGCACACGCACACACACACACACACACACACACACACACACAGAACACTGCTCAACTATTTACTTAGTCTTGTTTCGTTTGTTCAACTCTGCATGCCTTCCTCTAACTACACCCGTTCCTCT
>OMLP01015342.1:25624-63283 GCA_900302685.1 Spondyliosoma cantharus | reverse complement strand
CTTGGTGGTATGTTGAAGCTCTCGCACACACACACGCACACACGCACACACACACACACACACACACACACACACACAGAACACTGCTCAACTATTTACTTAGTCTTGTTTCGTTTGTTCAACTCTGCATGCCTTCCTCTAACTACACCCGTTCCTCTCCCCATCTGTCACTCTGTGTTTCTGATCACCCTTTCTGCCTGTCTGACTACTCTGACTTGACCCACTGTCCCATCTGTCAGTGTGTGCTCTGTCTCTTAACGCTGTCTCTGACACTATCTGCCGCCCGTCTATCCATCAGTGTCTCGGCACAGATCATTGCCCCGTCGGTGAGGTGGCGGACCTTGCTAACAAGCAGTCATTTGTCAGACCTTTGCAGCGCTTGCTCACTTTTTCTGCCAAGTCCTAATCACATGTTACACCTCATATTTACTTGTTGGATGATGGATAGCTCCTGACTCATTACTACACTTAGCCCAGCCCCTCAGAAGGACAGCCTGGATGCACATGTTGATAAGAGCCAGCGCAATGCCCTGGCTGCGGCTCCCTCAGCCTGGCTCTCTTTAACTTAAATAAATGCAGACACATAGATAAACATGGTGCTATTGCAACATGTTGCAATAGTTTGGGAAATATTATGTCAATGTTACAAAAACAGAGATGATTCTGAGAGATGGTCCTAAAATGATGCAACAAACAAGATTGTGCGACTGTTTTTTTTTCCGTGGATATCATGGTAAATATAATAATGTGCCTGCAGTGCAGTAAATATTATTCAAAATGATACATCACGATTAAAAGGCAAATATTAGACATCCCTTTTAAATAGGTTGTCGATAAACTAAAAGATGTAATGCTGTAAGTTGCTGAATCATTATAATTACAATCATAACCACAAAGAATCCGTTTATAATGGGTTTATTATTCACAACAAATGGCTTCAGCAGTTGTTTAAGAATCATCATCTACAAGTCAGTACTTATTAAGAACAAATGTCAGGATGCCAGGTTGCAAAGAAAACTATTGGCTGGTGTTTATCCTTTCTGTTTAGTGATAATGCCATTATGAATATTTTTGCAATTAATGAATATGTTTCTCATCTGAAAATAAGCCATCAAATCTGAAGTTGAACTCATTTATAAAATCAATATCAAACTGTTGCTGTACAGGAATATGATTATTACTATTATACGCGTTGGATCAATCTTGAACTCATGATTCAGTATAAATATTAGCCTATCAATGTTCAATTAGGTAATAAAATACATTCTTTATTCTTCATTCTGATACATTATTTTGTTTACAAGAGGACAAAGAATGCTGAGGTCTGATTGTACAGACTTTGACGATTGGTTTCACCATTAACGCCAGTTTCCGGAGCCAAGCTCAGAGACTGTTTCCTGCAGATGTGGACTGCTAGCATCACTGGCCCAGATTCACACCAGCTGCTCTCCCTCTTCAGCGACTTACAACCGGCTTAGCAGCATTAACACTTTTAGCCGGTCATGGCATTAAAACGCCACAGGGACGTAGAACAGAACAAAGGTAGTTAAGCTACGAGTCCTTTGACATAACCTAATCAAAAATGCTTTTGGGCACGGATTACATGCACAATTCCAACCATCTGTAAGCAATCTTGATGATTAATGTACTTTTTGTTCATCTAGACCATTTAAGGCTTTGTTGAAGTGTGAGCTGTGATCAACATGCTACTGATCTAACTGTACTACTATTACTGTGGCACAGTTCTGGAATCTGATTTTTTTTTTTATTCTAAATGTTTATCAAGCAATTTTATGTATTTATAATGTGTATATACACATTACTGACATCCTTTGTTTATCTTTTCATATTTATTTGTTGTTTTACAGGTCAGCCATCACCATATTTCCTCAGAGGACAGATGGCAAACACGACTATAGAGTGTGGAACAGTCAGCTCATTCGTTACGCAGGCTACAAACAGCCCGACGGACGCATCGTGGGAGACCCTGCTAACGTTGAATTTACTGAGGTACACAAGAGGAGATGTGCTTTTTATTTTTTTGCAAAAATTCCCTTTTGAAGTTAGCTCACATTGCTTTTGGTCACTAGATCTGCATGCAGCTGGGATGGAAAGCTCCAAAGGGGCGTTTCGATGTCCTCCCGCTCCTGCTGCAAGCCAACGGAAACGACCCTGAGCTGTTCGAGATCCCCGAGGACCTCATCCTGGAGGTGCCAATCACACACCCAAAGTGAGTTATGCCTTCCCGCTTGATCGTGCATGAAATACAGAGAATCTAGCTAAACAAGAACAGGGGGACTGCACAAAAAGACATCCACCCCCACACACGTCTCTTAACAACACTTCTTAAACAATGGCGTACTTTTTTGCCAAGAAGTCTGATTGGGTTATTGTCACATTCCAACTGCGCTGAATATTCCCAGAAAGTGCAGCTATCCATACTTTATCTGTTGCTATGCTGGTTTTTGTGGTAACCATGGGGCTTGTTAGTGAGTTTTCAAGCTTCCTCCTTTTTCTTCTGCTAATGTGTTTACCTTTGTTTCATGAAAACGTCTCTGACATTGGTAGGTACTGCACAAACGCCAAAATGCCTTTGAGATCTCAAGCGTTAAGCTGCTGTATCTAAAACCCACGATCACAGTCAAGAAATTGCTATTACCACTACACTAGTTTTCACACATGCAGACACAAATGCAGACAGAGCTATCATTACATTACTTCATGCCACAGAGAGCATTTCAGAATCCCTTGACACACTGATCTCCCTGCCAGACTCCCCCCAAAATTGGCATCTCCCCCTTGATGCCCTGCATCAACTGGCCCTTAGCTCTGGCAGCAGCTTGGCACAGGCGCGCGACCACCAACAGCGTCTCATCATTATACGAGATTAGAAACCCAGCACTGCAAATAACACACTGAAAGCAATGTTATCAATCCCCCTAGAGGGTGCAAGGAGTGAGTGGGTGGGAGGTAGATTGAGGTCCTGCCTGCTCAGTCCAGCACTGAAAAGCTGTCAAAAATGGTTCCTTTGTGTTAATGTTGATTTTGGCCGCTCTCCTTTTTTAATGACACGTGTCTCAAAAAGACAGGAGCTGCAGCTAACAGTCCTTCTCTGGTTTGCTTCGGCTAGGTACGAGTGGTTCAAGGACCTGGACCTGAAGTGGTACGGCCTCCCGGCGGTCTCCAACATGCTAATGGAGATCGGCGGCCTGGAGTTCACTTGCTGCCCCTTCAGTGGCTGGTACATGGGCACAGAGATCGGCGTGAGGGACTTCTGCGACAGCTCACGTTACAACATTCTGGAGGTAGTGCTTTGTGCCCAAAAACACACAGTCATGCTCCACTGAATGAATCAGAGGCACAGACTGTCTAAAGCCTCGTGCAGAGAGGAGCATGTGTTGTGTCACCAAATGACCCAATCAGAACGCCATTCTTCTTCTAATTGGGCACCCTGAGAAGAAAGCTCAATGACAGGATTGTTATCAAATCTTTGTGCTTGTTACAACCTCTCTTGACATAAATTATCCAGTTTTCATTTCAATATTCTGCTAAATGTGTATTCATTTATCCATTTATCTATTTATTTATTCATGCATTTACATACTGTATGTTTATACATATTTGGAAAGGTAGTAACTGTCTAAAGCTCCAAATTCCTTAAGAAGAAACAAATATATTTCAATCAGACCCTCTTTTTATTTTTCTGTTTTGTACCATTATTTGCATGAATTATTTGGCAAATAAGAAGACAATTCCCAGCCCTGAACGTTGTCCACTGGAGTCGTCACTATAATTATACGCAGATGTTAAAGAATGTGTAGAAAATGTTTTTGATTTTATTTGTTTTTAACTACTAGCTAGCACCTCCTGAATGCATGAAACATAATTGAACATCACACTTTGTTAGAACGTTTAATAAGAAAAGGACATGACAAATTTTAACATTGTAATTGTCGTCATATGTAGGAGGTTGCTACCAAGATGGCCTTAGACACCAGGAAGACATCCTCCCTCTGGAAAGACCAGGCACTGGTGGAGATCAACATTGCTGTTCTTTACAGCTTCCAGGTAGATATAGTCATCTTGAACTGACAGCACTTACAAGTGACTGTGTTTCGTGGTGAAAAACATAAAAACATAAATTTAACACCTCATATAGCTGCAGCATAATAAAACTACTCCTCTGTACATTTTTAAACTTGGCATGTTCTGCCAAGATTTGACTAAGTATGTCCGTCTCTAGTGCAGATTGCTATTTATGTTTGTCACCCATGAGTCGCATTCAACTTAAGCAGGCCTGAAAAATGTTCACAGGAGTACACTGAAAATTACACTTTCAGTTTTATCTGGAAAACTCAACTTTTATGATACAAATGCTGTAATAACTGAATAATCAGAGAAAATACCATCGACTGTATACACTATAGGAAAATCTCCTGATACATGACATTAATGCAAAAGTGTTTTAAACCTGCATTCTTCCATGTTGACGCCACTGGTTTCAAAAAGAAGTCAGATTCTATGTAAGCATATGAGAAAATGACCTTGCTTCTCAGTTGATTTATTACTTCTGTAAACACTTCCTCCTGAGTTTATGGTCTTGAAAAATAGTTCAGGTCTTTTTCAATACAGCATGATGTTCACTTCGTAGATTATGGTCCCATTTAGAGTAAAATAGACAATAAATCAGGGTTTGCTCGAGGGCATGGCTACGGGATTGAAAAGCCGCTGCAATGGTGTTTCCTTGGGTTCTCAGTCATTTCAAATCAGTATCCTCCCCAGCACCACACTTTCGCACAAACATGCTCACTTCTTACTCCCTGGCGATGGCCACATGGCCAAACTCAAGGCCGACGATGGGTTTGCACTTGAAAAATACATAAATGAGTTCATTGTTTGTGTCCCTTATTTTTAGACATGCAAAGTGACCATAGTAGACCATCACTCAGCCACAGAGTCCTTCATGAAGCACATGGAGAACGAGTACCGGGTGCGAGGTGGCTGTCCTGGAGACTGGGTGTGGATTGTGCCTCCCATGTCAGGAAGTATCACACCAGTGTTCCACCAAGAAATGCTCAACTACCGCCTCACCCCTTCCTTCGAGTACCAGGTGACCACCGCCATAATCGTAGTCATGCACTCATGTTTACAAACTGGGAATCATGATGTAGAGTGCCAGTTCATCAGGCACATTAAAGAAAATTGTGCAAAGCTAATTGTGAATTCCTCCTTTTTTATACCGAGTCACTCTTAGAAAACGCTGGATATCGCAGAAGATGTCTAAGCATCTTGGAACCTTAAACAAAGACTGAACTCTATTTTTATTTTTTTTTTTCATATGCGAAAGCCTGATCCCTGGAATACCCACGTGTGGAAAGGAGTCAATGGGACGCCCACAAAGAAAAGAGCCATCGGATTCAAGAAGCTTGCCAAGTGAGTGTGCAGTCGTACAGAAATATTAGAAAACACTCACTTAACAAAATCAAGCATGGCTTTCTTCTCTCTTTTCTCCCTCCAGCATTTATATACTCAAGGTTGAATTACAGCCCTAAATGTCAACAATAATGTACTATAAGATGTGTGTTATGATAATCTAGAGCCAAACAAACATAACATAATCATGACAAAAGTTAGACACATGGGAAGGAAGCTGGAGTACTCAGCGGTGAAATTCATCCAATCAACCCCTCGGGGAGTAATCAAAGCTTTGTCAGTGGTTTGTTGGTGTACGCATGCACTCATGCACGCATATGTTCTGCTATTAATATAATTGCCTCGAGGATATGATAAGCTAGGTAATCACAATTGTCATCCATCCGCTACCCCATCATAATGTCTGCTGCCTGCTGAAGTGAACCACATTACCCTCAATAACAAATGTTTTACCAGATGTGAGGGAATCTTCTGGTTATGACAGAGGATTAAAGGTCACAAACTGTGTCACCGGTCCTTGATTGAAAGATTTGATTTTGTTGTCTGCTGTTTTTCCGTGCATCTCATCTCCCCCCTTCGCCTCCACAGGGCTGTGAAGTTTTCGGCCAAGCTCATGGGCCAGGCCATGGCCAAAAGGGTGAAGGCCACCATACTGTTTGCCACAGAGACGGGCAAGTCGCAAGATTATGCCAAAACCCTCTGTCAAATCTTCAAGCATGCTTTCGACGCAAAGGTAAGCTTGCTCCCACCTTGCATCATCTTATCCGAGAGTTCACCACACAAGCTGACCTGTAATTGTGCAGACGCCTAATTGAAAAAATTCAAAGACATCATTCCTACATCCCTCGCCCAGCGCCTCTCTCGCTCTCTGGCTGACAAAGTCGAGCAGATGCCAGCTGAGCACAGGCGTTGAGAGGGTTGAGGAAGAGAAAGTGTGTCTTTTGTCACATTCTCTTCTTCTCTCATGCAGCAGAGTGCCGCGGGTCGGAAGCGAGATTTAACCAGCGAAGCGTTGAGCGGAGCGGTAGTTTAAGACAAGATCCTGAAGCACCCCTGGCTGTGCAAATCTGTTTAGAAAAAGGGGGGGAACAAATGCTCACCATGCTGCTCTCAATCACACACTGTGTGCTTTTCCTTCAGGTCATATCTTATTTTCCCTTCCTGTTTTCCCTGTGTGATCAATCATATAAGAAGAGATCTGTGCATGCAAGTGTGCGAATGTGTGTGTCACTGAGAGTGGGTGTCAGGGCAGATGTAAGCGCCCCGGGGCAAATCCTCGTTGTTGTTGGGCTAAAGCCTGTTTCCTCTTCACGCCTTGATGTTCTGTGTGTCTTTGTGTGTATGTGAAAATGCCAGTGCGTTCCATGGCAGACAAGCCGTCCTGATGAGTGGTGTGCATCATGGATGCTCGTTGTGCGGCAGCAGCATATTATCATCTCGTTAGAGGCGAGGACAGAGTGGTCATTACAACCTCCTCCTCTGGCAGTGGCTGTGTGTTCAGCCTTAATTTACACGCTCAAGTCATCCGTCGTGTGTGTGTGTGTGTGTGTGTGTGTGTGTGTGTGTGTGTGTGTGTGTGTGTGATGAAAGCGAGACAAACATCATGTGAGCAGAGGCTGAAGCTGTTTTCTTTGGGACATCCGCAGGTCATGTCAATGGATGAATATGATGTGGTGGACCTGGAGCACGAGACGCTGGTGTTAGTGGTCACCAGCACCTTCGGCAACGGTGATCCACCTGAAAATGGAGAGGTAAGCATGTTATATAACAACTCCGAGCTAACAAAGCAAAGATGTGCAGGTGGCTCATTGTTTTTTGTTTGGTCACTGTAGAAATTTGGAGGTGCCTTAATGGAGATGCGCCACCCAACATCCAACACAGAAGACAGAAAGTGAGTGAAGTCCCTCAGCCTGCATGTGTTTTTCTTTTCTTCCCTCACAATATACTGTACGTCCGTGTGTCTCATCGAGCGTGACAAATAATTTGGAGGGATAGAAGGAAAACCCACTGACAGCACTGTGTTGTTGTACAGTAGTTGGCTACTTATTGCTGCTTTTTTTATTCTTAACAATATATTATTACAAAGTAAAACAGTGTCTTTTGGGATTCCTCAAAAACCTAATGCACAAGATAGTGTGTTTATCAATGAAATCTAACAATTTATCATTCTGTAGCGTCTTTTCTTTTCCCCATCTCTTCTCTGCACAGTCATCAAGTAAAGTGTTTCCACTCTAGTTTCTGGATCCTGGATAAACTGACTGAAGATAAACCCCTTTTTAATCCCAAAACTAACTCTGTACTCTCCTCAACTCCCTGGGTTTTTCTCCAGATTCTGTAGGAACTTCTGGATTTCCAGACTGCCCATGACTTTCTCATTGCGAGTGCCAGCAGCTGTCTGCCGTTTAACACTAACAGATCCAAAACACTGTCCCTCCGTTCTGCCTTTAGTCCAATTACCCACACATTAACTGCATGTCATGTGTCCAATATCTGAGTCAAAATTCTCCAAAAGGCATAAACACAGCCGAGAGATCAAGTTCAGTGACCGCAATTAGCTCAGGTGAAGCCGAGCTGCCAGCTTGCGGGTACCTGTCACTCAAAGTGGTCACGCACCTCATTATGTGTGACTTTAAGACTTAATATAATTTAAATGAGTGACTCATATAATGAAGGAAGGAGTTTTTTTTGTACCAGCCTGAAAGCAAGTTTGTTTCTGCTGTTTTAAAGTGCAACTCTCACCAAAAAGCAACTTAGGCTTTATTTGTGAATGTATATGAGTCAAACCTTCATGTAAATGCATAATTACGATGAAAGAGTCACATCTAAGATTTACTGTAGCTTTGTTTTCGGGCAAGCTAATTTTCAATGGACTGCAGGGGCACTCTTACGCTAGCATCAAAATCGCTATTTTTAAAACACTAAGTAGGCTCGACACAACATGAAACGTTGCTCGTAGTATCACCAGGGTCTCTACACATGAACATGAGCATTGAGAACATTGTTTGTGTACAGAGTTTACTAAAAAGAGAGAGTTTTCGGACAACTCACGTTAGCGGTAGCATCTCAGACGCACCACTGTCATTGCAGACAAAACAGCGACCAAACAGGTAGGAGGTCCACCATTACTCTGCTTCCTGTTAGGTCGCACTCGGGGATCGACCATTGAAAATTAGCATGCCCGAAAACCAAACTACGGTAAATCTTAAAAGTGACTCTTTCATCGTAATTATGCATTTACATGAAGGTTTGACTCATATACATTCACAAATAAAGCCTAGGTTGCTTTTTGGCGAGAGTTTCACTTTAAAACGCAGAAGTTGGGCATTTTAAAACAGGCTCTTTTGGAAACTGACTCGCTTTTGGAGCTAGCCTCGAGTGGCCGTTAGAGGAACTGCAGTTTTTGGTTCGTCCACATAGGCCTTATTTGTAACAGCCAGAGGCTGCCGCTTGGTCCCACCCCGTTGAGGACAGAGGGAACCCGTCCTTCTCTGCCCGCCCTGGCCTGCAGGTGTTACTGTTAAGGTCTTTTTATTAGAATTTCAATAATGGATTTTTTAAAAGAAAAGAGAAAATCATTTCATAAATGTTTCAGAGTTTTAATAATGCTTTATTCTAACCAATTTTTTATACTTCGACTTTTCCCTCTTGCCTCTCAAAAGTAGAGGAGAAACCTCCTCTGCTTCTATGAGCCAGCCTCCACTGGTCTCACATCTTTCTATTCACCACATGTACAGGAGCTACAAGGTCCGTTTCAACAGCGTGTCCTCCTACTCTGACACTCGCAAGTCATCCAGCGACGAGCCAGAAGCCAAGATTAACTTTGAGAGCACCGGACCTCTCGCCAACGTTAGGTAAACGAAACCAAACTACGTCAAAAACAGTCATAAAACTACAATGGCACACAGTACAGCTAATACCTCTGCCAAGACCCCACAGTCCCCTTTTTGTAGTCACAATCATAGAACACAGCCACCCAAACACACCAGAATAAATCAGTTCTATGTTTTATTCCCCAAAAAATTAACAAAAAATGTTGCAATGTTAAAGACAGTGAGAAACATATTTCTGGAACTGTCCCTTTAAATGGATTCACACCAAAGGTTAATGGGGTCTGCTCTTGGCAGAGACTCATCCTCCCCAGTAAGTAATGATGTGGTGATTTGCAGGTTAAAAGACATCTAGACGTCGGGGTAAGGTCGGCGTTATTGAAATTAGATTTGTTACGGTCTTTGACATGTTGCAGTTAGTGGTTACATACTGCACCTTTAATCTCCATTAAACCCAATTTAAAACTGAGAATTGTGTTGATCTTTTAACCTGCAAATCACAAAATCAATGATTACTTTGACAAAATTAGACACAGTATCATTTCAATAATGTTTTATGGGATAATGACGAATGAATAATTTTATACGTGGGTAACACAAGTATGTGAAGTGAAGCTGCTGGTTTGGCTAGCCTTGCAACTACTGACAAAAGGAACAAAGTGAAGTTAGGCAACAAATCTGGAAGTTATTTTGGCGACAGTAATTATTATAGCGATGTTATAGAAACACAAGATAAAAGGACCATAAACACATTCTGAAATACACAAGTTATTTTTTATAACATCAAGGTTAACTACAGAAAAACTCTATCCTACTCGGTTCATATAGATTCCTTTGTTTGTAAAATGTATTTGGGATGACACGTCTTATACCAGTGGACAGTTTGCTGATCTGAGAGAATTTTTGCTCAAACTTGAACCTGATGTGGGTTGACTGCTTCACAGTGAAGCAGTGGAAGGATAACTTGTCCGTTTGCAGAGAAGTGATCTATTTCATGTTTACATCTATCCGAAGCCAGACAGCGCAAGTATTTGTAAATATACGTCAGCTGTTTTGGTGCCTTTCTAGAGGGGAAGAAAGTTTCTAACGTGGGCTCCGTGTATTCAAATGTCTATGTTTGTGTCTTTGACGCTACAGTACCTGCCTCTCTGTCTCTTTCTTCATATGTGTGTGTGTGTGTGTGTGTCTCTCTCTGTTTAGGTTCTCAGTGTTTGGCCTTGGCTCCAGGGCCTACCCACACTTCTGCGCCTTTGCCCACGCTGTGGACACGCTGTTTGAAGAGCTGGGGGGGGAACGCATCCTACGCATGGGAGAAGGAGATGAGCTGTGTGGCCAGGAGGAGTCATTCAGAACCTGGGCCAAGAAGGTTTTTAAGGTTGGTTTCATGGGCTGAGACCCTTTGGGCTCAGTTTAGCTCAAAGGTTTTTCAAAGTTGGAGGTTAGCCTCACCATGGGGGGGAGTTCTGGGGAGGCTCAGTGAATGTAACATTACATTAGATTTTACATGAGTTATCAAAAACATATCATATAGATTAGCCTTGTGTGATTTTGTTAAGAGAGTTCAGAGATACTGTTGTTTGGGGGAATGTTGATGTTTTTCCCACAGTTAGGAACTCACAAATTCCTAAGGAAAGATTTTTTTTTTTATGTATTTATGTATTGTTTAAAGTTATGGCAAACAGCAATATTAGAGAAAAAAAATCAAAAGCAATCAACGTCAAAAGCAGGATGGCAGATTCTGACAATGTTTTTTGTCTCCGGTCGTGCAAACTTGTGTGCATCCGCTTCAAAACTTCGGAAACAATATGCTTACCGGACTTTGCTACACTTAATATGGTTCCCTGTTTCTGTGCAACCACAACAACATAAATAAAATAAGAAAACCTTCTCACTCCTTAACCAACCTTCAGTGGTAAAGGTATAATTTTCAAGGTGTTTGGCCAAACATCACCTTGAGCTGCTGACGGCAGTCCTGCTTAGAGTGCAAGAGATCATTTTCTAAATCCTTTGTTATTCCTGTGGAGGTGTGATGGGAATCTGTAAATAATGGCCACGTTCTCTCCCGTTGTTGCGCATCAAGGCTGCCTGTGATGTGTTCTGTGTTGGCGATGATGTGAACATCGAGAAGGCCAATGACTCATTGATCAGCAACGACCGCAGCTGGAAGAAGAGCAAGTTCCGCCTGACATACACAGCCGAGGCCCCGGCGCTCACAGAAGGTACATGATAATCCTGCAGAACGCAAGTGATGACCTGTTGTTTGATATTAGGGTGATAAGTGCTCATAAGCACTGAAGCACAAAATTACCATAATACATCTATAGAGGGACGGTGCTGTTATTGATTAGGACCAGCGACTCCATTATATTGCCTGGAGGTGAGATGTGCGGCTCTGTCGTGGAATGAAAAATGAGAATGCAGTGGGATTTCATGCCCTTTGTAGCTGTGAGGTCTTAGTGTCCAACATTTTGGGCCAATTCTGAAATAGATCAGTGGATCTGCTGCCTATTGAACACAGATAAAGTAGTAAATTGTTGCATTTTAAATGGGATAAAGATTGTGAACTAGGCCCGACTAATATGACAGTAACGTTAAATTTGACTGCTTACGAGAGATTCAACTTTAGAAAGGTATACCATATAAATGGTAAATGAAATGTACGCGGTGTGGTTTTGTTTCTGCCAACAGCACTGTACAGCATTCACAAGAAGAAGGTTTCTGGAGCAAAGATGCTGGAATCTCAAAATTTACAAAGTCCTAAATCCAAGTATGTACCGACACATGAGCACACTCTTACAGGAAATGAATTAGTCTTGTATTTGTCTGTTTTGGTTAACATGTGAAACAGTGTTTAATTGATATAACGCACTCGTGTGGTGTCCAACCCCTTCATTTGGTCCACTGTGGCGTGCAAGCTAAACGGAACAGACCGGAAATGGTGCCAGGTTATTCCCCAAATCTCTGATCTTTTTTTGCAGTCGCTCCACCATATTCGTGCGGCTCCACACAAACAACCACGTCAGCCTGAAATATCAGCCAGGCGACCATCTGGGCATCTTCCCTGGCAACCACGAGGACCTGGTGACGGCTCTCATAGACAAACTGGAGGATGCTCCACCTGTCAATCAAATAGTCAAAGTGGAGTTCCTGGAGGAGAGGAACACTGCCCTGGGTGGGTGATGCTACAGCAGCGTCACGCTACTTTTTACGCACACAGTGGGCGAGCAATCAGAAGGGTTGTGGCCTGAAATCTGGGCAGGATGTCAAAAACAAAACATGAATAAGAAAGAGTCTCTCAGTCACACTTTGGTGAGGTATCTATGCCCAGAAAGCTTTCAGTGAAGCTGCATGCTGGCAAACAGTTGTGTGGAAAACTGGGTGACTTAAGTGCGATTTTCACTGTGACTGTGAAGCAAGGTGTTTCTTATACACAGTGTGTGCGTGTGCGTGTGCGTGTGCGTGTGCACGTGTGTGTGCATGTGCATGTGCTTGAGTGTGTGTGCACTTAATCCAACTTTAACTAGACAAAATTAAACAATTCTCTGTAATGACTTATTAAAAAACTTCCACTTTCTCTTGGCTTACTAGACTGGATCATCTGTTTGGATCATTTGTGATGCCAAAGTTTTTGAACGTGGTTCTAGCACTGTCATTTTATGAAGGAGAACTCTTTGTTTTAACCTCTTTTAGCATTGAAAAACAGTTTATTTAAAGTCCCAAAGATAAAGCATCTACATAGTTTAAACTAGTTTGAAAATGCCGCCAAAAGTCATGAAGACATATCATTAGATAACAGATTCTTTATACAAGGATAAATGCATTAATAAACATTTAGAAATGACAACTAAGTTATACAGTGTTATAGCACAATATATATACCATGCATTGTGTTACGTGATAATTCCCATTAAGCATTATCATATGATCCACTATTTATGTTAATAAACGCCGCCGTACCATTTGTTTTTTCTGCAGGTGTAATCAGCAACTGGAATAATGAGACTCGTATCCCTCCCTGCACCATCTACCAAGCCTTCCAGTACTTCCTGGACATCACCACCCCGCCGAGTCCTGTGCTGTTGCAGCAGTTTGCTGCTCTAGCGACCAATGACAAGCAGAAAAAGAAACTAGAGATCCTCAGTAAGGTAAATTCACTTACTCTCCGGCGTTACCATTAACACTGACCTTTTGAATTATTGAGCTGCTGCTGTGCTGAGCGCTCAGCCTGGTTCGTGCCCAGACACATAAGGGATTTGCGATGTATGTGCGTGGGCTATATCCAAAAATATGCCCTCTCGCTTTTTTCCCATGTCAGACACAAATGTATGCAGACATTTGTTCATTTTTTTATTAGAGCGTGTTCTACGGAAAAGTCACCGTGTGTTCAAGGCACAATAATAACCAACACATTTATCATGTTGGCTATCAAAATATGGGAGACAGTTTTCTGTGTCGGAAAGCCGATTTGATGCACTTTGCACCGATGGAAATACGTACAGTAGGAGTGAGCTGGCGCCAAATTAAAGCGGCTGATCGTTCTAACCCAGAGCCATCCCCCCCTTGCAGTGCCTCCCACAATTCACTCTCCATTTTTGTCAATGTGTGGAAAAGGCTGGCTGAGGCCAAGCAGTGACTCATATGCTCATACATCGAATCATTGTCACCAAAGCAAGAGGGAGAGATGGAAGGCTTGCTGAATTCAGAAAAAGAAACAGTACAGTAGAGAAGATCTTTTTTCTTTTTGTATGCGCTAAATCTCAAGATCATTTCAGGACTAATGCAGGGTTTGGACACGTCTGATCCTCTAGTTTTATACAGATTCTAATAACAAACTCTAGAAAACAGTCAAGTTGTCATTGTAGCTTTATTTTTGCAATGCATGAAAGGATGATATATTAACACTAAACAAATTAAACTAACTGTATCCATCTCTAAGATGCCCCACAGCCCAATCTCCGTATCAAGGTTGAAGAACCCCAGGCCGAAACGTACTTTTGCTGTTGAAATTTTGCTAATTGTACATACGGTGCTTCAAACAGGGCTTCAGGCTCAGAATGGAGTCCACACTAGGATCCTTAATGGGCACTGTGTCGCTCATTAGCAGCTCAAGAACAAAGCAAAAGATGGGAAGATAATCAAAGTTTTTTCCAGCCTGGTGGTAGTGCTCTATATTCATCACAGCCAAATGTCAGCAATGACACACAAACACAGGCGGGCAAGTGAATGTCGAGCAGCTCTGCTGGTGTCTGCCTCCGATTCTCTAATCAAAAACGTTTACAGATCTAAAAGAGGAATCCATCTTTTATTTTTGTTGTTGTTGCTGTTGTGATAAGCAATTGGAGCAGCAACAATTCAATCACTGAAGTGGACGGAAAAAATCTGATAAATATCCACCAGTACTTATACCACCTTGTCTTTCTCATCAATATCCCAGGGCTTGCAGGAGTATGAAGAGTGGAAGTGGTACAACAATCCAACGCTGGTGGAGGTGCTGGAGGAGTTCCCATCCATCCAGATGCCCTCCACCCTGCTGCTCACCCAGCTACCCCTGCTTCAGCCTCGCTACTACTCTATCAGCTCCTCTCCAGACGTGCACCCAGGAGAGATCCACCTCACCGTCGCTGTGGTCTCTTACCGTGCCCGAGGTAAGGACATACAACCTTGTAAACACTCCTTTAACCAAGCTGAGCGTTTGCTAACATCCCTCCAAGGGTTTCTGTGTGGGTGTAAATGCAGGTGCTGTGGTCTTTTCTGCTGACTAGGAAGATGAACTTTAATGCTCCCATTAGGGCTTTTGAGGGTCTAAAATTAGTATCTTGTTTCTTTTCTGGCTTTTTATACGGCCAATTTTTCGACATTTCTGTAAAAAGTGCAAAGCAAACTCAATTATACCCTGCGATTTCTACTAAAAATGTATTTGCCATCAAGTTATTGCTAGAAAATGAGCATACCCTGTATATATATTTTGCATCAGTTGAGTTTATGTCATGGATAAAAGGCTGTGAGGGCTGTGGTGCTTTCAAGGTTGCTGCAAAGACTTGAAAAGTCGAATGACTCAGCCTCGCTGAAAACCCTCGGATGGCTTAAAGAGCATTGATTGCAAGTTATCTTGGAAAGCCAGTCTGCTTCATAGGGCAGCTAGACCACCACTGTAATTACAAGAAATGTTGTGAAAACACCTCAGAAAGAGTTTCTATCTGCAAACCAATTCTATTTAAAGATTGGACACAAACGTAAACCAGAGAAAACACTGCAGGTGTACCAGCCTGTCTGATGGTATATGCAACTCTAGTGCACAGCATATCACAAAGCTTTTATAGCTTCACCTTTTGCAATTAGCATCTGCGCTCTCAGCCTGTCAAGTGTCAGCAAACACAACCATATTCCATCTGCTATTTTCTCTCACATGTGTAATGTGCACTTGTGCAAGCATGTTACTGTGATTGTATAGGTAGCGGGTGAATTACTGTAACCCCCCCCCTCAGAGAGACAGAGAGAAGAATCGTCCTAGCCTTGGGAAATGTGTTGGAGCCACTCTCTTCCCATTTTGTGTGTCTACTCACAGAGAGTGGGAGGAGGAGGGGAGAGAAACAGGTAAAGTGCTTGTTTGGTTATCATCCCTTTCAGATGGAGAGGGACCTATCCACCATGGAGTGTGTTCATCGTGGCTCAACAGGATAGAGAAGGGGGAGATGGTGCCATGTTTTGTCCGAGGGTAAATATCACAATGTATTCCAAATCACCCAATATTGTGGCATGTTAAAGGAAACATTTTATTTCTTGCTTAGCTAGCTCACTTAAAGCAGCTATAAGGAGCTTACATTTGTCGATTCTGGCAGCTCCAGTGAACAAGAAACGGTAAAATTTTCACTGCCTCGTGTCTTAAATCACTTGACTGAGCGAGTGAAAGAAAGATGCAACAAACCTCGTAACCTTGTCTTACCGTTCATACATCTAATCCTGTAATCCTACAGCTAACATATTTAGTTGCTCAGTTACAGTTGTTCTGCTGCCCTCTGGTAATACAGAAGTATCTGCTGCCGTACCACCAGACTATAGAGCAGCCTCTTTCGTCAGGCAGTAACATCTGCAGCACTCTGCCTTAAAAAAATGGGTATAATTTTAAGACTTACTATTTTGCTGGGAATCTGACCTGCTATTTCCAACAGGCATTAAGAATAGCTACATAAAAAAATGTTAATCTTGTTTCACAACCAGTTAAAAAAATCCTTGTTGCATATAGTCTTTGACTGAGCAGAAAGAGTGAACAAGGGGAAACACAGTATCAAGCGAAGTCATATTTAGCACACAAACATCAGAGTTAGCTAGAAAGAACCAAGCTAAGTTAGCTGAATAAATTAGCATGATATAGTTACTGCCTATTGTTTTGATGGCCCATTATTTTGAAACCCTGATAGTCCCAAAAATGTCCGACAGCCTGTTATAACTAAAAAAATAAATGGCCACTACTCAAATGCACGTCGTTTTGAAAATACAAACTCTCACTGAGTTTTTGGCCCTTAATATTATACTGTTTGGTCAGCGAAAGGGTAGCATTTGTTAGGCCCATTAAGGGCAAGACCCCCTCCAATTCAGCAATGTGGACAGTGCCGGCAGTCATTCATTTAACAACTGCAAGGTGAGTGTCTATTTCAGAAGCAAGAAATGGGACATTTGTAGGATTGTTGGGGATTCGGAATAATGGGC
Organism: Spondyliosoma cantharus; assembly: GCA_900302685.1. Classification (NCBI taxonomy): domain Eukaryota; kingdom Metazoa; phylum Chordata; class Actinopteri; order Spariformes; family Sparidae; genus Spondyliosoma; species Spondyliosoma cantharus. Next base: position 46,316 of record OMLP01015342.1, on the reverse strand, counting down.
CATCCAAACAATAGCATGGCAAACCCTAATATTAAGCATACAGACACGAGGGATCTCAAGCTAACTATCGGCAAGAAAGTACAAAGATTGGAGTGTGAAGTTAGCCAACTAAGTTACCATTTGAATTTAGCATACAGACGTGACAGTGCCATTAATATTCTCATGTAGCTCTTTGCAAAGAAAGCAATCAAGCATAGCTCCCAGCAACTTTTATTTGAATTTCAGAAGCTTGCGATATTTTTGGATATATTTCTTACTTTCTACATTTTTATTTTATTGTTGTAGTGCACCATCATTCCAACTTCCCAAAGACAACCAAGCACCTTGTATCCTGGTGGGCCCAGGAACAGGCATCGCCCCATTCAGAAGCTTCTGGCAACAGAGACTATATGACCTCGAACACAAAGGTTGGTTCCTCTCTCATTCCTTTGTATGTGTAGCCACTTTTTACAGTGCATTGTCAACTGCTGCACATGAAACTGTAGTCTGCAGTTTGATGGTTTATTATAAGAATATCCAGGACAAGCTTATAATCCTCCAGGTAAAATGCTGTCATACGCAACAATGAGGTAATTCAGAGCAAAGTCCCAAGTCAGAGGTTGTAATAGGACACAAAACAGCAGACTATCGTGTCTACAGTGAAACCACTCGCGCCTGTCACATTTTAGGAATCGAGTCGTGCCCCATGATCCTGGTGTTCGGTTGTCGTCAGAGTGAGGTCGACCACATCTACAAGGAGGAGACCATCCAGGCCAAGAACAAAAATGTGTTCAAGGAGCTCTACACGGCCTATTCCAGAGAACCCGGCAAACCAAAGGTACAAACACGAAACTGTCTGTAGCTGTAAATGAGTCAGCATGTCAAAACCCAGAGTGGAGAAAGGGCTGGATAAAAATCACTGTGGTAAATTCTTTCCAATTGACATAATTCGTTTTCATTTGGCGTTTTGAATTTTTGCTGTCCTCTCAGCATTTTTATTTTTCTTTTAAACTCTGCCTTCTTTGTTTTATGAGTATTTCTTATTTTGTTTTAAAAAAAAAAACACAAAATGAATAAAATATTCCATACATACATATACCATACATACTTATTTATTAAGCCCCTGGACCCCCACCAGCAGTCCCCGGCTTTCAGTTTACAAATTTCACTTCATGTTCATGTTACTTTATTCTCTCTCTGTCAGTGGTCTCCTGACTCTGCTTTTCACTTTGCCTCCTCTCACACTTGACTTCCGTATGCACACTCATCATTCCTCCTGTGCCCCTCTGTCAGAAATATGTACAGGACGCACTGCGCGAGCAGCTGTCAGAGACGGTGTACCAGTGCCTGAGGGAGGAGGGAGGACACATCTACGTGTGTGGGGATGTTACCATGGCCGGGGATGTTCTCAAGACTGTCCAGCAAATCATCAAGCAGCAGGGCAACATGAGCTTGGAGGATGCTGGCTTCTTCATCAGCAAGCTCCGGGTAAGAGAGAGACTGAGAGAGAGAGGGCAACAGTGTAGTTATTTTATGCAACATCGTGACCACAATGTTCACCATCAAACACCGCTGAGCAACTTGGGGTGAATCTTCACCATTGAAGTGGTCCTGAATGTAAAGTTTAAAACACTCCTGCTAGCTTATTTTTATTTGTGAACTCAGGGCTTAAAAAGGACACTAAATAATCATGACATGTGTCACCAAGCTTGCAAATAACACACGTCCCAGTGTAGAATACAAATGGACTGAAGACTTTTTTTTCAGTACTTTTCAGTGAATCTGTAAAATGCTGTGAGTGCAGGTCAGTCAGTATGCTTCTGTCAATCAACAACTATTTTGGTGTAGGAGTAGATAAAGACACAAACCTAATAGAACTACTGTAATGCTGTATGTAACTCCAAAAAAAGCGAAAAAAACAAACAAATAGAAATGCAGAGTGACAACAAGTTTAGAGTTCATTCATACATCATAAATAGTATCTAGTAAAACCTCTGTGACCTAAGTCAAATTTTGAAACCACTTGCAGGAGAGGCCCATTCTGGCTGTTTCTAAGATCTGTCTTTATATTCTCATATTTCTTTGTCTTTCTTTGAAATGAACTGTGTGATTCATATTCTCTTCCTCTCCTCTCTCCGCTTTCTTTGATCATCCCACTATATCCAGGACGAGAACCGCTACCATGAGGACATCTTTGGTGTCACCCTGCGCACGTACGAGGTCACCAACCGCATTCGTTCGGAGTCCATCGCCTACATTGAGGAGAGCAAAAAGGACTCAGATGAGTAAGTAGTTTAGTCTTTAATTTGCGGCATTTCCCAATGAGAAAATCTCGGTATAAAAGCACACATTGAATCACGCAGGCAGTAAAAAAAAGTTGTTAATAGCAGGTTTTTATCTTGACATAAACACGAATGTGCTCTGTCTGCAGTCTAGCTGCACCGATTCTCGTTGTGGTATTAAGGAAACAAACACCCTGCGCTCTTTGCATTTCTTGAAATAAATCACGAATCACGATTGTCTTGGGAGCACGATTGTCTTAAACCCAATGGAGTGATGGTGCCTCTGCAAAATAGTGCCAGGGGAAGCTTGTTTTTCCACGTCTGGAGATGAGTCCTTGAATTAAAATGTTGTCAAAAATTGTCAAAAGAAACAAGGAGAGCTGCTAGCTTGTATTGGCAACCAGGCAAGGGTTGGGGTAACTTGCCATTGTCAGCATGTAGGTTGCTCAGAGCTTTTTTGTTTGTTTCGGGGGTTGTTTTTTCTCCAGTATTTCTTTTTGGTTTAATTTTGTTGGAAGGCTGACTAATCAGAGCATTAAAATCAGCTCTTTATTTTGCATTAAACATTTAGCAAGCTGTGCGGCATTAATATTCTGGCTATTGTGTTTCAATGGTGCTTTAGGAGACAGTCCAGCGTTTGTTCCAGTGCTCTTTTGGGCTTTTTAGTTCTCAATAGTGTGCATTAAAACAGGATTGTCTGTCTTACTGCACATAGTTTTAATATTTAAGCTGTTAATAAAATCCCTCGCCGAGCATTTAAGATGCATCCTTACCACAAGCCTATAACCTTTAAGTGGTTACTAGACTTTCGCTAACTTTTTGTTTGTTTGTTTTTTTTTGTTTGTTTTTTAAAGAAAGCCCCTCATTCATCAAATGAAACAAGCGAATACATTAACATTAATATATTTCTTCTTTTAATCATTGGTCCATTGTTAGTCTGTTTATCTGACTGGATTTTAAGAGGCATGGTGATCTAGTTAGTACACACAACACAACTGTGCTGAGCTGATGCGTAAGATCTATCATGTGTTGTCTCGTTTATTCATCTTTTTTACCCAACAACCCTCTTTGCTATTTCAAATTTACCAGCAGGTTAGCTCTTTTTTTATTTTATTTTTAAAAAGTGTTTTATTGCAGAGCCCATTGAGATTTATCTTAGCCTGTAAAATGACCAGAGAAACTGTCTCTGAGAGAAATACCTATAACTCGGATCTGCAACCTGTAGTTGTTTGGCGACAATGCCAGTGTCTTACCATCCCTCGTTTCAGATGGAGCAGAGTGGATAACCATAGAAACCCGTGGAGAAGGGCCTTTAAACTAACAGGATTAGAGTGAAAGCGAGTGTGTCTGTTCCAGTTCTGTTTTTGTTTCCGTCGTTATTTGTGCATATTCAAGATTAGACACTTCATATACCCTTGCCATGAGAGCAAAACAAGGGCTCTACATAGCCACTATGGCTCATTAAGCACCAACATAATGCATCACAGATGATGGTTCCTGTGTGGATTGTCACTTGAATTTCACATTTGGCCATCAAAGCCCCTGCTCACTGGATGAGTAATGACTGTAACATCTCTATTTCTATGTCTCTGCTGCTCTCTCTGTCTGTCTCTCTCAGGGTTTTCTGCTCATAAGTCTATGAATCGGGAGGCGTTCTGACGACACCCAGTTCAGAAGACACGGCAACGCTGGTTAAAGAATACTGTGCCAATTTTTGTACTGTAAAAAAAAAAATTGATTTCTTTCTTTCTTTCTTTTTTATACCACTTAAATGTTTCTGTTGGGCTCTGCGATTCTGTCTGTAGCAAGTTGGAAATGTTCTGTTCTCTGAGAATCTGTTTTGCTTGTTAATGATACTTCCAAAAATTATAAAATTGATCATTTGATTCATAATGTGTGCACCTAGTGTAATGACCTGCCTCATTGTGAATGCATGACCAAGACAAGAATATACTCAAGAAATATAATATAGTCTGTGTTATTGTTACAGTTAAAAGGCTTTTATTGAGGTTTATTATTTACAAGAAAATGTGTGGCGTTTAACAACAACGTTTCTGAATTATGAATTAATTCGACTTTTGAGTTTTCAGGAGAGTATCAGGGCTGGTCAACTCTGTTTTTAAACAAAAGGCTGTAAATTCAACAGAGAGAGACAAGTGAAAGCTGTACAGGCATGCAGATAGAAAATACTGAAGGACAATTTTGGCGTATTGACAGGTCGTCCTGAATTATGAAAACAGCAATTCTGAACAGCCTCAACAAACATATTATCTAGCTCTTCACTTGCAGTCCATTAAAATGCATCAGCCTCTGTGCCAGCTGTCTGTTTGGTGGCCTGTCCGTTCTCTCATAGCATCATTACGTTGCGTGTCCCAGCTGGTGCTCGCCCAGCTCTACAGCAGCTGGATAGGAATGTGCAGGGCAGCCACTAAAGAAGAAGTCCGAACCCGAGTTACTACATTTTAAAATAAACTAAGTTGATCAACAAATAAGTCTTTTTTTAAATATTTAAAGTATTGATGTGTTGACTATATTAAATTTAAAATTAAACAGATTTTTGCCAAATCATATAATCATGTTGGAGGGAAATTGTGTGGGGAAAAAAAACGTATTTCTTGATTTATGCATGGTTATTCAATGACATTTTCGGAGTTATGCTTATTCTCATTATTGTTGAGAGTTGATGAGAATATCGACACCACTCTCTGTATGTATCTCCTATGTGTCCTTTCTCACAGGGTTAAAGTTAGCCTGAGCGGGAGCGAGCATCAAAACTGGTAACGGGGAAATGTACAATATGTCTCTATCAGCATCCTCAATATTAACACCTTAATAATAATAATAATTTATTATTAAGGTGTAAAAACAAGAGATTGTGGTTTTACAGGATGTTAGGCTATGTGCAGGATGTTTTTTTGTTTTGGCTGAAACCAGGAAGTCACGCCTTGGGCCAAGGCTAGCTGTTTCACCTGTTACCACTCGTTACACACATAAAACTGCAATTTGTCATTTTTACACTTTTAAATGAAACCAACAAGATATAAGAGAGCTGCTTGGTGGAAGATTTTGTTACCTTCAGATAGAGCAAAGCTCGCTGTTTCCTCCGTTTCAGTCTTCATGCTAGGCTAAGCTTGTTAACACATTCTCTTATTTTATCTGTAGACTCCAAAAATGACAAATCTTTGGTATTACAGGATGTTTTCTTGGCAGAGAACAGGAAGTCACCACTCTCGCAAATAAGTTGTCCTGCCAGGCTAGGGCTAGATGTTTCCCCCCATTTCCAGTCTTTACGCTAGACTAAGCTAAGCAGCTCCTGGCTGTGGTGTCAAAATTACCATACAGATGTAACAATATCTCTCTATCATCACCAAGATTATGCAGCCTACAAAAATGGCACATTGTGGTGTTACGGGATGTTATGCGCTGGATGTTTTCTTGGCTTAAAACAGGAAGTCACCACGTGGTCCTGCCAGATTAGCTGTTTCCCCTGTTACCAGTCTTCATGCTAGGCTAACCTAAACAAGACAAACAGTAAGGGAGGTGTCTGGGCGAAGACGTTTACAGTCTTTGTGACTAAGCTAACCAGCTCTTGGCTGTGACATCATATGTACCGTACTGTGAGAGTGGTATCAGTTTTCTCCCCCCAAAACCTTAAAGTATCCCTATAAAAATGGACATATCTCCATATCAAAACATTTGCTAATGAAAGCAAACAGATCTGTTTTTCGCACCGTGCGCTGCCCAGATCATATCAGACAGCTGTCAACTTGGCGCCAACTGAGCATTCAAAATCTGCATTTATCAGCATCATGACTCCTCTGCCTCTTGCCTTACATTAACTTTCTGCCTCTGCCAACATGCAACACACTCATTCTTTATTCTTTTCTCTTTCTGCACGATATTGCGCAACCCTGCGGCTCACATGCCACTCTTTCACTGTGACCTGACACCTGCTCAGTAGCATCAGCATACTTGTGTGTGTATGTGTGTGTGTGTGTGTGTGTGTGTGTGTTGCGTGCGCGTGCGTGTGCCATAGAAATCATCAAGTGTTGTCATAAGTCATCTCTATACGAGTGGGTGTAAAACATGCATGTGCTCAGGTGTGTATTTTTACAGGATTATTCTGCTTGTTACCTTGTCAAACTGGTCAGATTTTAAAATAAGCATGAATTTGTTGCTCTGTGAGTCACACAAGCCTGCAAATCTAATCTTACAGATGGTGTTTTGGTGACAAGAAACTGCCCACGTGGCTTTTTTTGTTTTGATCTCAGCAGTTCACTTCTATTGTTTTAAGTTGCAGTGAAGTATTCATTCAGGGACAAGAGGCAATCGCACTGCCGCTGTGGTCATTTGCTGCTTTCCAATGAGTCAGGGGTTGTAATTTGAATATATTTGTGCAGAGGGTCACATTGTTTTTTGAGGACCCACTCTGCAGTAACCTGTGGCTTTCTTGTCAGCTTCTGAGTCTTGAGTGTTTCCTTTCTTTGTCTTTGATTCAAATTAAAGATGGCTGTCAGCATGATTATCGGATTTCTATGTGATTATCAAACGTCCCTCACAGCTGCTGAGAATATATTTGTTCTTTTGTTGTTTTTTTTGTTTTTTTCCCCCCGGTGTCGACTATTTTTACTGCCGGGAGAAAATGGGTGATTTCCGATTGTCGCCATTGTTGTGCATTCTGGAAGAATGTCTCCTGTGTATAATTTGTTGAAACAGATTTAGCTGAATTGGAATGAGAGCCGTCAGGAAAATGTCTGTGATGTAAAATGTGCAACAGGAAAACAATTGATACAAGACATAGCTTCTATATATAGCTTCTATATATATATATATTCAAAGACAAAGTATAAAATATAAAGAGTACCACTTCGACCTTTTCTAAGAATGTATTTTGATTATGTAAATGAGCACTATGATTCTGCTTGATTTAAAAAGAACAAAAAAAGGCATATTCTATGGTGTCTCTCATATCCTTTAGGTATGGGACTAAAACAGCAGCATTAAATAAATGCATGGTGATCTTCTGTCTCCTGTTAATATTTAAAGATGCTCTGTCTATTTACCAGCACTGTGTCAGTCAGTCAGTGAGACTGTATTGTGAAGTTATCCGGCCTTTCTAACAGGGCTTTTGGATGGGGAAAAAAAAAAGGAAAAAAAAAAAGTCTCGAGGGGGGTTCTTTTTCTGTGTTTGCATATCGCTGCTGCTATGAACAACTCTGATCCAATCAGCCTCTGCTATAATGACCTTTGTTGTGTAATTGATTGAGGGTATTCCATTTTAATGCATCAACTGCGAGGACTTTGCATTTACTTACAAATAAAGAGAAACATTTACAGAATATGTCAACACATGAGCTGGGGTTTGTTTTTTCTTGTTTATCTAAGAAATATGCCACACTGGAAAGGTTTATTCCTGCAGCGGGACTTGTTTAAGGTTGAAGCATTTTAGTTTGAAGGTCAGATTTAGATGGTTGATAAGAGTTTTTCCCCGAAAAACAGAGTTGCAGCAAACAAGTCATTTGATTCCCTTCCTCCTCCTGCCTCTGTAAGTGCCGGTCGCCATGGCTCAGAGTGTCGGCACTCAGAATACAGCGATGCTTCTCGGCACCATGGCAACTCGTCAACACAACAAGCCGTCCAAACTTTACACACCGACTCTGATTGGTGACCGGCTGTCATGCAGAGCAGCACTGGCCTTTCTAATTAGCCCAGAGATGTTTGACCCTCCCATTGAGCAAGATGGGCTGCACAAACACACCCTGCACTACCTGCTGGTCATATGCAGTGCAGTGATTACACTGAGAGCATAAATATTTTTACGCCACATTGAGTCTTAACACAAACAAGCAAAATTAGAAATTTGAGGTAGCTAAATATATCTCTCTCAGTATCAATATCACCGTTACTCAGTGTCGTGCTCATGGTTCATGGGAGGAAATTGGCCAAGGAGACGCTGCTGCCTTCTGTGCTGGAACATGGTGACACAGACACAGAAAGTGAGAAGCCACAGCTGGGGGAGGTAGGAAGCTAACATACAGCCAAGTGTGCAAACTGTTGAGAGAGGAGAGTGTGAACAACCAGGTAGGCAAGAGAAGCACTGTTCAGATGCAGATTTTTATGAAGCCTGCTGAGATTAAATAAACAGGAGAGGGGCTTTAAGTGGCAGTATATTCTGTGAGAGTACAAAAAGAGGTCTTGACCACTATTCCACCTCTTGGCAGATCCAAGCACTTTCCTTCCCCAAGGCAAGGAAATACATCTGAAGTCTGAAAAACATGGACTAAAGATCTGTTATTTCCTCTTCATGGTTCATTAATTTGACCTGTGTATTGACATAAATTAAATGAACAGAGGAGACTCTTTCACACTGAAAGTCCATTTTAATTACACCTTGATGTAGTCTAATCACAGGGCTGTATGCACCACAGTGAGTGCCCTCGGACATGTGCAGTACCACACAAATGCCAGATAATGGTATTTATAAGTGGCCTATTTAGTCCTGAAAATAACAATATACGGCATGGCTGACTGAGATGTGTAGTGAATGTGCCATAGGCCAAGAAATAAAGGGAGTGAAAGACAACTGAAGCAGCCTGTGATGCAAGCAATTGAATGGATTTAGTGCTGCAAACAGTTTAAAATGGTCCTTCGACATTGATGGACTAAGTAGTTCAAAGGTATCAGTATCATAGGCGTCCATTTTATTCTCCTGACGGCAAGTCTGTCAAATCTCCTCACTCAAGCTGTCAACATTTGGCCGCTTTGAGGGAGTCACGATGTCTCACTTTGTCATCCTCCACCCAGCAAGGAGTGATCCGGACAGAGGTCAACATGCATGGGCCAAACAACCAACACTCCAGCCCCGACAGGAATATGCTAATTGGAGGTGAAAGAGAGGGTGAAGAGGAAGAGGAGCAGGAGAAGGAGGAGGAAGAAGAAGAGATTAAACAAGAGCAGCTGGGAGGAGAGGATCGTGTGAACTCTGATGATGACTATGACACAGATCTGGAGCTCAGAGGTATAGAAATAAGTGATTTTGGATAGAGAAAGGGAGACAAATGGGGTGGGAAAGCTATGCCATTTTACAGTGATGATGGATGTGATGATCTCTATTATAAAAAACAAAAAAAAATAGGAAATTGCTTGGTGATGTGAGGCGTATGTTTAACAATGACCTACAATAATATTCTATTCAAGGCTCGAACATTGAGAAGGACTTTGATGGTGAGTTTTGATTAAATCTTCATCTGAACTTGCTCTGAAAAGACAAAGGCTTCCTGTCACCCTGTCTGTTAATCTTGTCCCTTCTGCTTTTCCATCTTCTCAAACTCTACATGATTTCAGAGAAGAAAAAAAAAAAAAAACAGAAACTCCTACACACGCCTGCCCACACATGTGGAGCCCTTTTCTGCATCTTAATGATTTCATCTCAGTCTTTGTGTCAGGCTTCCTTTTAACCAGGAGTGAAAACCATCTGGTATGAATGAGCTCCCCTGACAGGACGAAATCAGCCATGAGGGACTTTTCAATATCACACTCAAAAGGTCCTCCGGAGGAGGAGAAGTGCCACATCTCTCCTTCTTTCAAAAGAGGTATTGATAGCTAACAATTGAGACTGACACTAAACCTCTACAGTCTTTGTTCACATTGCAGATCAGGAGGATGCATATGACCCAACGGGCCAGACGTGCTACATGGAGGCGTGTGAGAAGTTACAGGTGGCACCTGCCTCTAACTTCCTGCAGCAAATGAAAAATAGCGAGCTGTCCATGATGCATCGTGGTCTGGGGCCTCAGGTACTTCAACCATAAGTTAGGGACTGTATGGGAATTATTAGAGGCGAAGGCACGTAAGAATGTTTTTTTTTCTTTGGGACAAGCAGAGAAGGGTCCCTTATATATGTTTTTTTTCCCAGTCCAAATGTATATGTAATTTAGCTTCTATGATTTTATTACATGGTTTTTATAATTTGGAATCCTGGTGTGAGCCAACAACATTTCATCAGCAACCACTGAGCAGCCATCTGTGTCCAATTTATTCTTTTAGTGACAGTAACAGCTGTTTATTTAAAAAAAAAAAAAAAAGAAAAAAAAATATTCAAAAGCAAAAGTGTTATTGGCAGTAATATCCCCCCAAAAATTATTTTGTCAAAAAGTTAATTTCTTATGTGTGCTGAAGTGAAAGTCCACTGAAAGTTTAGTACATAAACATTCAAGTTTAATTTGGGTTACACAATCTTACATTTATTTATGCTTCGTCTCTTTACATTGGACATGTGAAAGCAGCAAAAGGCAGACAGACACAGTTAGCGACTAGCTTGTGAACATATTGGAGCACTTGGCGGCTAAATAGCCAGATATTTCCCCGTGGAGTTGGTGGAGAACAAAACATGATTCCAAATTAATGAAAGTGCTCTGTGCTGGAGAAGTCCTGTTTCATTATGAAGTGAGCCATTAGGTAAAGCCCCCTATATGCATCATTTCTATACAGTTCCTTGGACCGTTTGTCTTAGCTTCATAGCGTCCATGAGGGTCTTGTTTTGCTCATCACACCAGTTTCACCAGGAGGAAGGAAGGTACTTGGACTGAACCTTCCTTCTTAATGCAGACCTACAAGTATTTGAGCTTTTTTTGTGTCACTTACGCTATTTCACATCATCCCAGACCTTTGTTCAGAAAAAAACTAATTAATTCAAAGTCACATTTCCCTCCAGGAGCACTGCAATGATCATCTCTAGAGAGCACTGTGTTAAGCGTTTCCCAGGAAATAGATCTCTACAGTACATTTTACATCTAAAATTGCATAAATCTTGTCCATCATATGGATCTTGAGAACACAACAACGTAGATAATCTCACTGAGAGAGCTCACTGAGCAGATCTAAATTCGAGTTTACCTCTGGAGAAATAGTCTTATTTTTTTATTTTAGTTCACATACAACACAAAAATGTATGACATATACAGAGATCAGGTTTAAAACAAACGTTACTAAAACCAAATGTATTATCTAATAAATGTGCCAGACTCCACACAGTGTTTGAATGACTTTTTACCATAAAGGCTACTCCGGAAAAACAAAATTCAATATATATATCCAGTAATTTGTTGTGCTTAATGTAGCCTTGTTTTAGCCCTCAAGTCAATAACAATTAGTTGTCTTTTTCATGTTCAATCAATGTAAAATTGCTCTGTGGTTGTATATCCTCTGAAATGTGAAAATACATTGCCTGGACCTCTTAGCAACACAGCTTGACATTTTTACAGGTTTCCACTGGTTCACAACGCTGTAAATGAAAGTTGTAGGAGTAAATCCATTCCCCAACAAGCCATTTCCAGAGCTTTCAGCTTCAGTGACATCAATCAGACAGATTGAATCGGATTTTTAAAAAATCCTCTCCTGTCAGTCATGCAGAATGGAAGTTAAGCAAAGGTCGTTTATCTAATGTCCTGCAGATTGACTGGCTTGCATGGAGGAAGTCTACGACGCACATTCGAACATGCTGTGCTCTGACGGTGCTGTTTTCTGCTCTGCTGTTCTCAGATCAAGTTAACATAAGGCTTCACGCACTCAACTTTCTCATTAGCCGTGCTAGAAACTATAATTTTCATGTTCTGCGAGCTTCATTTCTGACCCACGCCTCCACACAGCTCCCTTCTGCTTCATTTGTCTCACGCAGGTTTAATATCCCTCTCTCTCCTCCTCTCTCTCCTCCTCTCTCTCTTTCTCTCTCTCTCTCTCTCTCTCTCTCTGCCCACCTGGATCAGTACATGTACTCTTTTAACTGGAATACAGATAAGAAAATACACTGCTGCAGTGAACAAACAGAAGAATGTCACTTTGAGGAGGAGGGGGTGGCGGTGGTTGGTTGTGTGTTTGCAGGGCACCGAAGCACTGGCGGTTCCCCTGGTAACCAACACTTCAATACTGAGGCTGAACCTGCGAGATAATTGGATGGAGGGAATGGGCGGAGCTGCTATCGCCGAGATGTTAAAGGAAAATTGTTACATTACAGGTGGTTTTACTTGGCACTCAGGCACGCACACAGTCTCCCATCCTTCTCCCTCAATCTGTCTTCTCTGGCAAAAGTGCGACCCTCACTCCCACTCATACGCCACTCTCACCCCAATTATATACCACGGCACACCATTTAACATCTGGGGTCCCTGTCTCATATTTGTTAAATGTCAGTCCTGTGTGCAGATCAGGAACCTATGGGGGGATCTATAGAGAACAACTCCTGTGAGTCATGCAGGCTCTTTGGGATGCTGGTGTTATTTTTAACAGTCTTTATCATACACCACTATTCAACTTTCAGGGGCAATCCAGTCCAAATATTACAGATTAGTTGCCAGTGGATATTTTTCTGACGCTGCAGCAGACATTAGCCAACACAGAATTCAAATGACTCACTATGTAAAATTGGCTTAAGGGTAGGGAAAGCAATTCTGGAGGAAGATCATGCCCAGGTTGTCAAATAACAACACTTCGGGCTAGAACGTTGGGCTGAACACCAACCCAAGGAGTCGGTACTTGATGATCTGGCAATGACACTCAGCGGTCAAAAACACAAGATTGTTGCACTGCCTTGTTTTCCAGTAGCCTGGAATAGAAAAACTAAACACTGGCTCTAGAGATGGCCTTTGGTAAGGGGGGTCCAGTCACTATTAAACACACTGTCTCTCTAAAAAATTCAGACCTGATGGACTTAAGACTGAAAAAAAGGAAGGGAGGGAGTTACCAATAACTATTTCTGAAACTTACTTCAGCAGTAGTCAGGATACCAAATCAAACTGTAATAAAGACAATCAAAAATGGATGCACAGAACAGCACAAAACTATAAAACATCTACTGAATTGTCAAAGACTCTCTGTACTTATTCTCTTTGCATACCTCTTTGCGATTCAGCTTTCTCCCTCCACATATTGGTCTTCCTCTTTCCATCATACCTGACCTCTTACCTGTGTATCTGTGTGTCAACCCCAGAGGTGGATCTATCCGACAACAGTCTTGGGGATTATGGAGCCAGAGCCATGGCTGGTATGCTTAAAGAGAATAGCACCCTGGTGAATCTTAATCTGTCAGGAAACAATTTCACGGACCGGTCTGTGGAACACCTTGGCTCAGCGATCATCACCAACATCAAGCTGCAGCACCTCAACCTCAGCCACAACACTCTGGGAGAGCATGCAGGTAGTATAGCAATAAAGTAAAGGTCTCATATTTTTATTGTCATCTTTCAAAGAAGGAGCCAATGTCTCACATTTCTATCAAGTTAATATTAAAGATTTATAATGGAGATACATCATTTTGCATGTTTTCACAGCACAAGATAATATGTGGCATCAATAGTTAGAAGAGAACATAAATAGGTATGAGATGTAAATGAGTCTGAGACTTTTCAACAGACAGTTGCTCTTAAGTTTAAAGGTCCACTTTGTAAGTAAGTTATTTTTTGAGTCTTAATCCCAACTCTTCAAATACTGCCACTTTGGGATTGTAGGTCATATTCGAGGAGTTTGGAACGAGATTCAAAAGTTAACTTTCGTGTGCAGTGAACCTTTACATTTGGCCTTTTCAAAAAAACGATGGTTGCACAAAGCATGTGACACTCAAACATTGATTGTTTGCTGAGTATGCTGCTAAAAACAGCCTCCACTCACATGATTTCTTGTTTTGCATCAGATTTTGGAATCTGGCTGCAGGGATCTGTTCCCATTCAGCCACAAGAGCAGTAGTGCGATCCAACACAACAGGCAGCGCTCCAATTCATCCAAAAGTGTTAGATGGGCTCAAGATAACGGTTTGAAAGTGACAGTTTGTAACGTATGGACAGAATTATATAACTATAACGATATGAACAGAATGTGAAGAAACAACAGCGTGCAAGAACTGTGTTTCAGAGATATCTACTGAAGATAGCCTGTCCTGTCTCATAATACCAACTCCAAGTGTTCAATAGTTTGAAAGCCCCCATAGTTTCAGCTAGGGGAGATAATATCCAAGTGATGAGTTGGCTACTTTTTACAAACACTAATAATGAATAGTAATAATTTAACATGATAAACTCACAAATTCCAAGAAAGTTAATACCCTTAAGAAAAATACAACAATACACATTCTGAATTCAAGTTTCCCACTTAAATCATGCTTTCAATGATAACCTCCGCTTTGGTCGCAATAAAGGCTTGATTCACAGAGTACAATGTCCAAATATTCTGACTCGAGTTAGCTAAAAAGCCCACTAGCCCTACTAGAGCCCTACTAATTTAGCTGATTAACTAATGGTACAGCTGAGGATGGCTAGCAACGAGCAGCAGTTATTGTTTACTCTTTAAATGCCGCCCCCTATATTATTGGAGGAAAACTAATTCTGGACTTATTTTACAAACTACACCTTTAAACTTCAGACAGCTGTGACAAGAGTCACAATAGCCCATCATGCTGCAGCAGTAACATTTTGTTTAATTTCTCTTTAAGTAGTCCAACCCATGAAAAACAACACCAGAACAAGACTGCAGACTCCATATGTGTTCTATTGTTTGTGTGTTAATGAACGATCATTTTAAAACCAAGCAACTGAGTATACACTAAAGCCCTTTAAATTAACCAATTACAGTGAAGAGTGCAGAATTATCTGAACTTATGGCTGTGTGCAATCAGACTTTTGGATAACCATTCTCATGAACGCAGCATGAGTTTGCCATAATGGTGCAGCCTTATCTCTAAGCAGTCATAAGACAGCAGGCAGCAGCATACTGTGGCATTCAAAGGTCAAGAACATTTTGCCTTCATTAAAACCTCTTTCAATTATGATGTGGATGAGCTTTGTGACAGGCACCTTGAGGAGAAAGCATCTGATGTAGGTGATAGAAAATAAATCTGTCTCTGGGAAAGGGGACACATCGCCCTGTCTCATTGCCATGCGCAGTGTTATGATTCATTCCCGCATATTCAATTCTATTTTCTCCAGTACTGAAATATCAAAGAACATCCTCATTCATTTTTTGAGTGCACTCTTCCATATAGTAGGTTCCTGAGAGAAAGTATACCAATCAAACACTCTGACAGTCATACTATGGTGTTATTGCTTTTTCAACCGAGCACAGTAAGTATGTCTTTTTCTATGATTATGAACTGCTGAGTGCCATGCACTTTCCTATCCCTGTGATAAAGTGGGTGAGATGATGATGGGGGAGCTTTTGTCTTCGGGCTCTCTGTCTCTGCAGCCCTCACTTACCTTACTTAAACACACACTCACACCATCTCACTGGAGATGAGATAAGTTACCTCCAAGGAGTGAAGAAATGAGTGTACTTCATTTTAATAAGGACTTCTGACTTCGCTTTCTTGCCAAATATCTGTCATCTTTTCCTGGATGTGAATAATTTTCCAGTATCAGAGTTCCACTTTCCAGACACAAACTATTACAGACCGTCTGATAACTATGATTTATATTCAGTTTGAAGAATACATTGTAATTCACTGAGGATATTAGACATTTTGTTAAATAATGTAGCATTTTATTTTGTCAGACTGCCGTTATTTTTCTTTTCCTATCTAAAGGGCAAATCCTGGGAGACTCGCTGTCAGAGAACACAGGGTTGAGATCGCTAAGTCTTGCCTGGAACTGCATCCGTGGGAGAGGAGCTGTGATGTTGGCCAACGGCCTCGGGGTAATGCACCTAGTGATCAATGTTTGAACACTCGGTTTTGAAAACAACATCCACAGGTGATACAGTTGGGACAGCGCGATTTTTTTAAGCTCATGTCATATGAAAAATCACATCAAGTTTAGAACATTGTCAGCCCATTGACTATAGAAACACATTCAGAAATAGACCATATCAACATTCCTACAGTATACATGTATATATGAGCTGACCTAGAGGGAATGGAGGTGGTGTTATAGCTAGCAAGAAGGCTGCCAAGTGATAAACCACTGTTCAAGATGGCGTTTCAATATTTGTAAGCACAAAGCCATCTAAAATGGATGTCTTTAACAAGACATAAGTATGTTTTCCAGCTGTGTAGATTCAACAAAACCAGGTTAAGCCATAACATGATGTTTCCTATCCCTTAACAAGTGGTCTTTGTGCCTAGACCTAACCAGACGGAGGTTGGAAGGTGATGTCGGCCATCCTCATAGCACAATTCATCCGAAACGTGTTGGATGGGGTTGTGGTCAGGGCTCCATGTGGGCACTATTGCTAACTCCTGCATTGCTAAAGTAAAAAAAAAAAAACAAAGGCCTAGACCAACTTATGGAAACAGCTCTAGACAAAAGTACATAAAATGAATGGACTGTCATGTCAATAGTGTAAAGAGCACGAAATATTTTCGTTCTGCTCCGTCCCTTTTGGCTACTTTTGGGATGGCTGTCAAGTTCTCCTCCTTGCCTGTCAAATAACGCAGTCCACAGTGATTCCAAGGCAACCTGTAACAACGCTGCATTGTGTTTTGCACAAACCTTGTCTCTTTATGTCAAGGAAGCGTCCTTTTGTTTTCTTGAGATAATAAAATAAATGAACCCTTCATCATAAGAAAATTATCTTTTTTATCTCTAGATAGCATAATAGTTAACTCATGAACTTGAGATAATGACTATAAGAAAAAATTGCAACCATGGCCATGGTTTCCACACTGCTAAGCAAATCAACACACAATTTAATCAATTTCTTTCACGTTTGGTTTTGTGTCAGGGTTTTTTAACTCGAAAGAAAAAAATCCACTCTGTCACTCTTGCTGAGCTATTATTATAAGGTTTAGCAAATGTTGGTCAAATTTAGGGCAAGCAATGTGGGATTTCCAAGACTAGAATAGGAAGTGAGTAGAGTGACCGTATAACAAAAACCCAGCTGATTTGATTTTAAACTAAACTTGTATATTAAGTTTAATGTTATGATTCACTTGTGCAGGTTGTTATTTGCTACAAGAGGAGGATACTATATATCATAACCTGGCTAACCCATTTATCCTGTTTGTGAAGCAGCCCCCTGGTCACATATTCATTAAGCTTCTCACAGCAGGAGAGGCAGAGACACTTTTTCCTTCCCTATCTTAATGACCAAGATGGTCAAGGGTACCCTGATCAGTAAGCTGCACTGACAGCTTTGATTGATTCAGGTCCTGAGAGGCTTATTACTGATACTGCTGCTCTCTCGCTTTGAATTAAGATGTTTCTTTGTTCCTCTGCTTATCTTGTTAGAGAACTCGTTCAAGTTTTACTCATTATTGCATTTGAAGTGTTACTCTACCAAAGATTTTTTTTTTCTGTTCGGATTTTTAGGGAAACATTTTCCTTAGATCCGTTGATCTTTCTTTCAATGGTTTTGGTAAAGAAGGAGCCATCGCTTTAGGACAGGCTCTGAAGGAGAACAGCGTTTTGGAAGAGCTGAATGTGAGGTAGGAGCCGTTGCTATGTCCGTTTTCTGATAATCACAATATCCTATAGTAACGGGGCAGCTTTGATCGTTCTTTCATGAATCCAAAATGAGAGCAAAAGATATGTTTTCCCTTGTATGGTATTAACTGCGATACAAAAACTAACACAAAAATCCACTTCTGAGCGTTTTTCTGAGGTTTGGTAATAAATTAATTTTATTTTTCTGAAAGTGAAAACCATAAACAAAAGTTCAACTTCCTCTGCTTGCCTCACAAATTTTCCAGACATTGTGCTACATGGATGAATAATTCCATTTAAAAAATAACACTTCATGATTGCTTTCCCTCACACTTCAACACACTTTTTTTCCCCCCGTTTGTTTTCTGCCTACTACTCTCCACAGCAACAACCGCATACCCCCTGAAGGAGCCATTCGCCTAGCCATGGGCCTCAAAGTAAACAAGACAATCAAAGCCCTGAATGTAAGCTGTTGAAAAGAGATTGCTTGTAGCCCGAAAAGCAATGGGGAGCATCAGTGGATAAAATGGGATAAAGTAAATGGATCACTGTACTTTGTTCTAATGTCAACACCAAGGTTCAGTTAGTCAAAAGTTTAGAAAGACACAATCCAATTTGCATTTGCATTAGCTTATTACTGATTTTTTTTGTCACCTGTTTCTTAGGCAGTACAAGACAATAGCCTGGGATGGCTAAATTTTATCAATAGCATCTTTGTCAGTTCTTAAAGGAAGTTCAGGTTTAGCTTGACCCCATGCTTTGCTTTCTGACATAGGCTATACTTACTTGCCTGAGTTTGGATAAGAACAGCATTACCATTCTTACAGCGCGTCTGTAAATATGAAGCTACAATCTACAGCCTGTGCAAAAGTTATCTTAGCATAAAGAGTTGAAACAAGAGGCAACAGCCCCAGTGTGCTGTGAGTGGCTTATACAAGTAAGCCTTCATGGAAGTCAGGAGATGTATAAGAGCAGCATCATCCACATAGGGAGGAGGTCATAGTGATGAATGGGCCAAACACAGGACTTTCACCCAAGAGACTGGGGTTCACGCCATAAGCGATTACTTTATTATAGACTTACTGGTAGCGGACTTACCATCGAGGCAATGAGTTCATTCTCAGCACAGTTTGGTAGGACTACAAGGAACAGTGTTGGGTACCAAAAAATATATGAAACAGCTAGCCTGGCTCAGTTCAACAGTGACAAAGTCCACCTATCAGCACATCTTAAGCTCTCTAATGAATTATTGCCTGGCTCTGACCAAAGTGAAGACTCCAGGAAATAACTGATCCTAGCCGAGAAATATGCCGGCACATAATTCTCAGCGCAAAGGAGTGGAAATCTTTTAAATGTGTGTGGGGTTTAGAGGAACAGAGTCTGCCAGGTGGCCCAGATTGGTTATGTTAAACACTGGCTTTAGCACCAGGGGAGGGTGAGGTGAGGGGTGTTCAGTGAAGACATCTGTGTGTTATTGCCATATTCTTACATTTTTAACATTTGTTTTTGGCCAGATGGGGAGGAATCCCATCCAGAATGCAGGGTGCTTCGGCATCCTGAAGTCTGTGAAGGATAACCCAGATTCAGCCATGGAGGCATTAGACTTTTCGGTAACTCACCCACATCCCACCACTAAGAGACCTTCTGCAAAGCTCCTTTTTAAACATATTCACTTGCTTCTCTGTGTTCCCCTCTCTTTAGGACATCACAGTGAACCAGGATTTTGAAGACTTATATACGGCAGTGAAAGAAATTTTCCCTGCGCTTACTGTGAATCACGGGGGCAGAATTGGTACATTCAGCATAGCAAAAGCTTGAAAAATGTTTTTGTGTTAAAACGCAGGATTGCTGTACTTTTGTGCCAGAAAAGATAGAAGAAGTCTTGTCAAAGCTCTGTGGACGTTCACATTGACAGATGAACCAACGGACGGATGCATGAAAGGATAAAATCTTTTATGTTAAAGAGCCATGGGAGAATATTCCTCTGAAAGAAATGCATTTAGATCAAATAAAACTTGTTAAATACCCAATCAATTCAAGTTAAAGATGATTATGTGTGTGTGTGTGTGTGTGTGTGTGTGTGTGTGTGTGTGCGCGCGCTTGTGATACAGTGTTGTTCAAGTCATTGAACACAGGCAATACAGTACAATACAATACAGGTATTGAGTATGATTCTTTTTAGGCATGATCTGATTTGATGTTATATAATGTCAGTGGGTAGGATGATGGAAAGGATCAGAGAGCACAGCATTGTGTATGAAAAGAAGTGAAAGTGGGTTGCACAAAAAGGATTTAAGTACTGCATGACTAGTCTAATAGAGAAACCAGCTTTAAAAGAACAGTCCACCATTAGATAAGAGACCTGTTTACTGCAGCAGGACAACTCAAACAGTATTAGATACAGTAAGCTGCCATTTGGAGACATTTATTTCGCGTTTTGTATGCAGAAATCTTCAATTGTAAAGTAACAGTAGCTAATTTAGTATTTTAGTGTGATAGCTTTTTTAATTATTCTTCTTCTTCATCTTTTTTTATTATAATTATTATCCTTATTGTTGTTGTTGTTTTTGTTATCATTATTAGGTTTTAATCTGTCATGAGAAGAACATAGACTACTTAAAAAACATAAAATATCACTCAGATTTCCAAAGCATGCTGACTATGAGCTGAATGAAATAGAATCAAAATGAGATAAAATGAAATAGATACAAATAAAATAAAATAAAATGAAATAAAATACACATACATTTGAACCCTGGCATTTTTTGATTAAAGGAGAGGGATACGTCTATCAGCAAAGTTTCTAATTATCATTGAAAGGCACTCACTCAACTAATCATGTCTGATCGATTGTGCGCAGCCTATTGATCACTGCGTACTGCGTCATACAGAGTCACGCGAGTTTTTAAATCTCCGGCGGGCTAACCGGTTAGCAAAACACAGAACAGCTCAGAGAGAGAGGTGCTAAACATTAACCAGAGCGGTGTGTGTTTGCGTGTCAGGAGAAGTTTTTTTTTTTTTTTTTTTTTT
>OMLP01015342.1:9892-25604 GCA_900302685.1 Spondyliosoma cantharus | reverse complement strand
TTTTTTTTAACTCACCAGGAGAACATGGCGACGGCAGGTCCTGTGCTGTCTAAAGGACAGGTGTTGTACAGGTATTCTGTGACCCTGCACTACGCGACCAGGTAAGCTAACGTGTAATGTGTTAGTTAAAGAAGACTTATTTTTAATGTAGCATTAGCTAAGTGTTTATTAAAAAGTTCCGTTAAAGGTGGATGTTTGGACTCCGCTTGTTGTCATTTATTTACATGGCGTTAGGTAGCTTTCTAATGTAAGTTCAACCTAAACAATTAAACAGCGGTGTCTGTGTTAAACTGTAAGCTATTTTAACTTTAACTAAATTAAAAGCATTTTTTTCCCAGCCACATTTGTTAAATGCGTGACTCCATATGTTGTGTTCCTCTTCCCTCAAGTGCAACAGATCGTATTGTCTGAATGCTAAAGGTGAATCACTGTATTGTATGCATGTATTGCATTATGCTTTTGGAGGGTAATAGCCTTTATGTAACACACCAGGGTCGTTAATCACAAAACAACCAGGCAGATTTCCAAAACCTGCTTTAATCATTTGCTGGACATCTGACCTTTGTCCTGCAAAGCTGCATTATAGGTAACCAAAACTTGTCAGCAGCTCATCTTTGCCTCCACGCTGCTTTGGTTTTACTCTGTGGCTGCCTATATTCATAAACACGTTATTGGCTTGAATACTACGTTGTTGTTATTGAGAGGGAGCCATGGAAAATGTGTTTCTAATTATAGCTCCCAATTAAAGCCACTGGCCCATACAGTTATTAAAAAGAGAGTCTCACTGACCTTGAAAGTTTGTGGATTTTCAAATGTGGAATAAAGCCTTTGAAAGTGTTTGTGAATTAACAGACGGCCTTGAAAGTGCTACGTGCAAGTCAATACATGCACAATATAGCTCCTTAATCCATAAGTGGGCATAAATCAGCTGTTCTCTTTGGGCTATTATTGGTACAGCACTTGCTGTCCTGTGAGAAATCCTGAAATTGAGGTTAATGTTGACATTTAAGCAGCTTTATGATGGTTTCAGAATTATTATAAAATTGAGAGTGTGGGGAAAGCTACGAAAGTCATTAAAATGCCCTTGGATTTGGTGTCCAGCTGAGTGTGGGAGCTCGGTTTAACACTGCATATGACTAGACATATTCTGCGTGAAGCCGATGAAGCAGCTGACAATTTTTCTCCTTGTTCCATTGACAAATTTTCATCAATCAGTGCTTGCTTTCAAATTTTACTTTATATGTCTTTACAAAAGGCGATAGTTTTCCGTTTTTGACACAGTTTCAGCCTCACATAAATTATTTAACAACCATTAATTTTTTTACCATAAATGATTCAGTTTTATCTTAAAGCTGCTGTAAATTATATATTTTTTTATTTGAATAAGTGTTAAAAAGCTCAGTATTCCAACAGTAATGACATTATAGAGTGTTTGATCAGTGACCCATGTTGCTCCTCCCCCATCTCGTACAATACAACAGCCATTTTCTGTATCCCTACCCACTTTATCCAATCACAGCAGAGAACTCCATAAAGGCGCTGTCCTGTTTGTTATTATGTACTTACACGAGCTTTAAATGTAGTTGAATTACTACTTAGTATTAGTGCCACAACTGAAAATTATTTTCTTGATTAGTCAGTTAGTTGTTTGATCTTTAAAATGAGAATGAAAATTGTGGAAAAAACCCAAGATGACATCCGCAGATTGATCGATTATTTTCTTTTATTTTAATGTCATGCACATGTAGTTCTTAACCCTCATATGTTTGCAAGACACAGTCCAACAGTTTATAACATATACTTTCATTACAAGTTTACAAATTATTTTGCATCTCATGTTAAACAAAACATTCTGCCTCCTCAGGAAATCTGCTACTAAAATGTTCCCCTCCTGAGGCACAGCTCAAGTTTTTCATAATCATCTGACCAAAATAAATCAGCATAAATGGAGGACATTTTAGTGCAAAAGTACATCCTCCTCTGGAATGGCACTAAACTAAACTTGGCTAAACTTAGATGTCTTGTTCTGTCCACAATCCAAAGATATTTATAGAAGAGTAAAGAAACCAGAAAATATTCACATTTAAGAAGCTAGAATCAAAGAACCTTTTTTTGAAAACAAATCCCTTTTTGTATTAATGCCATATTTATAGCCCTTACCAGTTCACTTTCTTTGAAACAGCCTGACAACATGATGTATTCAAGGCTGTCTGATTTTGAAAGACAGTCATGCTTACAGATCGATGCCTGTTCGATTGTAACAGTACTTCTGAAAGTGAATCATGTTTTATTCTCTCCAGAAGGGGTAAAAATGATTATATATGACACAAGCCGGCCACTCACTCATATAGTATGCATGTTTATCATATCAAAGGATATTAGCATGACTATCTTTTAGCCCATATCTCGATGTTCCTTTTAAGTTTGTCTTTCTTAAATCAGTAAACTTCTCTGTTTTATATTGTTGCTCCAAGCCTTTGTGAAACTTCTTTCATCTTGTTTCTGTGTAGGAGGTTTTCAGAGAGCGGCGACAAAGGCTGGTTCCGTTCCTTGTTCGTGCACAAAGTCGATGCCAGAAAAGATGCCCACTCCAACCTGCTGTCAAAGAAAGAGACCAGCAACCTGTATAAAATTCAATGTAGGCACAAGCTCTTTTACTTACTCACAAGCGAAGGTTAACTTTCTCAAATCAGAAGGCCAAATGCAAGAGAACGTTATGCTGCTACATTATGAGATAATGAAATGGGCTCTGGTTTGACTTTCGTCATGCTATCATCTGTTGTCTCTGCAGAAAAGAGCTAAATAAATCATATTAATTCAATTCAGTCCACACTGGCCTCAGTGACCTCAGAAAAAACTGAGAGCAACACGAGAGACAAGCGCAGGACTCTACTCTACTGTACTGTGACAAGTTATTTGTTATTGTATAGTACAAAATGCAACATACAGGCAGCAACAAGTGGTACAGTGAAAGTGTGATGTAGACTGTACAGTGTGAAGATTTGTATGCGACATCAAAACAACTTGTCTGGGTTTTGTTTGAGTCTGTGGTAATAACTGTGTCTGTCTCATGAAGAGAAATCTATCACTCTCCCCGGGCTTTGATCTTTTTTGTGTGGCGTACATCTCACCATGTAGGGATTTCAATTTGAACACTCTATCAGCCATAGCCTGTAACCCATTGAAAGCGAAACAGTTTTGTATATAGAAGACTGAATTGGAGTGTGAAATTACTTTGTTGAAATAATTCGATTGTTGCTTGTATTTTAAAAAAACACCCATTTCTGATAAGTCTGCCTCTCTTTTTTCAGTTCACAATGTCAAACCAGAGTGCCTGGAAGCATACAACAGTCTAGAGTGAGTACATTCACTGCTTTAAAAAAATTTCCCTGCATTAACTCCACCAATCTTATTTGCTTGTTCAATTAGGTTTCTGTCAAAAATACATTTTGAAAGGTTATATTTGTAAAATATATTTCTGTAAAATGTGGCAGACAAATTAGGGAAGCTATGCTTTGAGTCAAGGAGCAGGTAATGAGATTTTGTTAATGGCACAATTTTAGAGTTTTCCACCTTCACAAGAATTGAAGTAATAGAATTAATGCAAGGCTACAGAGTGTGACTATGTGCTGTCACACACGTGCCCTGAAATCTGTCAAGTGCGACTAAACATCTTCATTAGTCGCACAGGTGTGCCTGATATTCAGCAGTTCCGATTAAAGACTCTATGAAAATATTTTTTTAACACCTACTGAGTGTATAGATAGTTAGTTTAACAAATATAAGCATATAAACATATTTTCTCTAGAATAGATCGTAAACTTTTATATAAGTTAATCATTTTGATAATACCCTGATAATATTTGAGTTTGATTTATTCGAGTTTGTCGAGCACAATTTCTTGTGGAGTGTGCTGTGATTTAAATGATCAAAAGTATCTGTACCTTTTATTCGTGTTTACAGTCATTTACATCATGTGTTAAATATGTGCTGATGTGCACCTAAATGATGTCCTTGTAAACCCAAATTAAATAGTTAGGTGCACTAAGGCAGCCAGTGTACAAAGTGCGTCTCGAGCCTTGTAATCTTTTAGGTATAAAAACAACTTGAATAATGTGGGCTTAATGCTTTCTGAGTGCACATTGTGATGAAATGACAGTATAGTATAACTTTTGTGCATTCACACACAATACTCTGTTTTCTTTTAATGCTGTCTGTAGGGCTGAGGTGCAGAACAGGCTCCATCAGGACCAGGAGTACCCTTGTGAAGTAGTGGGAAGCTGGAACACCTGGTACGGAGAGCAAGACCAAGCTGGTAAGCAGCAGTAACAGAAAACATGATGAAAGCTGATGAAAAGTGTCACCTCGTATTGATCACAGTCACGGTTTGCACCAGGTTTTTCCTGTCTGCCTCATGAACAACACCACTTACTTTGAGTAGCTGCTGTTAGACTGTAAATTGTTTGGCAGAGCATCACAGAGAAATGTACAGACACAATGACTCACTGCCAACACTTCTCCTTCTGCATATGATAATTTACAGTATGCTGCATACATTAAAAGCATTCAGCGACAGCAAAACATGCTCACATGGTGATGGAGGTGCTGTATCTCTTGGTTGTGTGGGTGTTATCAGTCCTCTCACAGTGCTGCAGTGACATCTGCTGTTCTGTTTTTGCAGTGCATCTATGGCGATACAGAGGAGGCTACCCAGCCCTGACTGAATGCCTGACGAAGCTGAACAATAACAAGGTACACTATGAAGTCCTTCTTAATCTTCTCCTTTGTTACACATATGTAATATGTAATATATATATTATGTTCAGTGCAGAGGTGCAAGTTAACTCTGATTTGAGTTTTATCTCTACTGTGCACATTTTTTGTTCACACAAAAAAACACTGTATATCTTAGATTATTCCTTTTTTTTCTTCTTCTTCTTTTTCTTCATTTTAATGAAAATGTTTTACTTTCCTTAGGAGTATTTAGAGTTTCGGAAAGAGAGGGCAAAAATGTTGAGTTCAAGGAGAAATCAGCTCCTCCTGGAGTTCAGTTTCTGGAATGAACCCTTGCCCAGACCAGGACCCTGCATCTATGAAATGCGCACCTATCGCCTCAAGGTATCCACATATATTGCACCTATTTTCTATTATATTATTAATATTACATCATAGATTATGTTTGAGATTCTGTGACTTGAGGGACTTTTGTTAACATGTATGTTAAAAGATAGTATGTAAAAAGAAAAAAGAAAAAAATTGTAATTGTGCACTTTGAGACTGCCTGTAATGCAGTTCTCTTATCGTCTTTAATGATGAGGCACATTTTAGCACATAGACGCTATTGACAGGGATGCATTTTGACTGCATCTTTTTTCTGCAAACAAGTCACAGCAGTCAACATTTAAAGGTTAGCTGTTGTGTCTGCTTAAATAAGTTTCACATATTTCCCATTTGACTAAAGCTTTCAATAGGATTCAGACCTACTACTCATAACTGACTCATTGTACTGAGGAGTGAGCTGTTCATACAAGGAGAGCTGTACCTAATAAAGTGGTTCAGAACATACCTATTACAGATTGTGTGTGCAACCTGCACTGACATTCTTCCTCCTTATGGGCTCATGTGGCAAATACTTTAGAGTGCTGTTAAATTGGTTTGACTGTAGCATTATACCTGATCGGGCTGTGTGTGTACATGTACGAAAACCATAACGATGATGTAACTTAATTTAATGTCATATTTCAGTTTGCACTGTGTTAATATGTAACCACCTCATTTGTGTTCTAGCCAGGAACTATGATAGAATGGGGAAACCACTGGTAAGGCTCAACACGTTGCTTTAAACAAATTTATGATATCAGTTGCCTGAACTTTTCCCAGGGTAAACATCAAGTATATCAATTGTCGGGTGATTATTACACCTCTTAGAATAACATGTCTTGCAATAGGGCGCGGGCAATCAAATACAGGCAGGAAAACAACGAAGCAGTGGGCGGGTTCTTCTCACAAATCGGCGACCTGTATGTTGTTCATCATTTGTGGGGTGAGTATGTAACATATGTTCATCACCAGAGACATATTGTTTTGAGTGTTTGTAGTGTTTTGAAGGAAATGGCAGCTAAACAAGCTCTGAGTCTGTACAAGCAGATGGCACATGAGTTAAAATTGATGGGAAGTAGAAACACAGCATTTATTTGCCCCTACAGGTCCCAATGTTGCAGTTTGTGTTTATAATCCACAAATTTGTCAGCCTGGTTTCCATTTATTGCATGTGTGTCCCTCCTGGAAGAGGGGTCTCTCCTCAGCTGTTCTGTTCTGTTCACAGATAAAGTTTAGTGTTATGCAGATAAAACAGAAACAAAAAAAACGTGACTGTATTGGTTACTTGCAAAGAAAGTTCATGGGACATGTCGTAAAATAAGACAGAAATCCGAGGCACTCTGACATAGTTAAAAATCCTTTGTTGATTTAACAGATAAGCCTACACATCTCGACTCAAGGAGGGCACGTTTATTGTTAATTTGCTTCTACTTTCTCTGCAGCTTGCCAGCTACTGAGGTTTAATCCAAGCTATTTGATTATTTCTGCTCAAAATGATTTGTACAGCTAAAACTCATTTTTGCCTGAAATCATGCCTGAATG
Source organism: Spondyliosoma cantharus (assembly GCA_900302685.1). Taxonomy (NCBI): domain Eukaryota; kingdom Metazoa; phylum Chordata; class Actinopteri; order Spariformes; family Sparidae; genus Spondyliosoma; species Spondyliosoma cantharus. The sequence goes on along the minus strand of OMLP01015342.1, from coordinate 18,962 downwards.
TAAGTATATACAATAAATTCAATTACACCTAATGTAATATATGGTTTGGTTACTTGTGTTAACAGCTTATAAAAGCCTCCAGTCCCGGGACGAGACGAGGAACTCTGCCTGGCTGAAGGAGGGATGGGATTCCACTGTGTATTATACAGGTAGGACAGACACTAACACGCACATATACTCCCAAAAAAAGAAATCTACATTTTAGCCATGGGTGATGAGCTGATCATAAGATGCAAAGTACAAGCAGGAATTCAACTTAATATATAGCACATTATATTATCTGAAACGTTAAGCTTTGATCGTGCAAGAGTTGGCAGGTTTGTCTCAAATCTGTCACCATTTAGATAAAATCAATGACTGACGTTGAGGATCTGCTTCACAGCAATACAAGAGGAAAGAGGTCAGACCGCCAACTTGCATATTAAAATATAAAGTTTACTAGACTCACTCCCAAGCATATTGAGAGCTTAGGAAGAGAATAGCACAAATCCCCCGCCCCCTGTAGAGAAGAGAGCCCACAGGTGGATGCTGAGGATATGGTGGGAGCCAACAGCAATTAATTTATCAAGAACAGGCTTGTAGCTGCAGCAGCAAAGCAAGCAGGTAAGCACAGAAATGTATACAATATGAATTGGCATATTAAGGGGGAAGTGACTAAACATGTATCCAGGAAATGTTGTTTCAGTGCCACCTGGACTTGGCTTTATTGTGTCATTTCCACAGTATTTGTTCTGGCTCAGCTCATAAAGAACACATTTCATAAAAAACACATTTATAGCTAGATGGATGTTTGAGCAACAGGAAAGCCTATATATCTTGAGCCATAAAAAGGTTGAACATGATGTGATATGATGTGATGATGAACTCATTAACTCTACTTTACAATACATGTGCTGACCTCTTTGAAAATAATGTAGTCATATCATCATAAGTCTCAACTTGAGAAATTCTACTTAAGGCCACGGTCTTTGAGGTAATGTTAACACTTTAACATCTTCTCCTGTTCTCTCCTCAGTGCCTTTGATCAGAAGCATGGAGTCTAGAATAATGATTCCCACCAAAAATTCACCTTTACAATGAGAGGAACTGAAACTCCAAAATCCAAATCCACCGACTGCCAGAACAACATGTTTTTTCTTTTTATCTGCTAGATTATCTGTGTTATGTTTAAGTATGTAAACAAAAACATTTTCCAAGAGTATATTTGAACAGAGGCCAACCAGTCATGACATGTAACGATGCAGAGTTTGTGTGCATTTATTTGACTATCCTGAAATGCTGCAATTTAGTTCAAACATGTGAAAAAAAGAAGTGACAATGAGCACAATGAAATGCCAGATCATATGTATTACATTACTTGCATGTTTATTACAATATAAAATGACAATTACATGAGCAAGAGCACAATTGGTGTATATCCTGCTTTTTGTTTTTACCATGAATTACGGTAATGGACCGTGTATTTGTTTTTCACAATGAGGTCTCCACCCAGCTTTTTTATGATCACACTTATATGGCTGGAAATTAATCAACCTGAATGAGATCACACTGAGTTTCACAGATGTGACTGTGAAATGCCTATTCGATCAATAAAAAATGTGTCAGACTACCTCAATCATTACAATTTCTGATTTTCATTGTGCTGATTTAAAATTTACAGTAATGTGTAAAGAGCCTTCCAGGAGTGTCTATGTTACTTCTGATATGAATTTGACAGTATTTTCAAAATAAAAGCTGACTAACACAAAGCAACGTGGTCATTGGTCATTTTAATATACAGAACCAAGGTTGCAGAGACAAAGAGAGGAAACTGGAGTTTGGGAGTTCTACCCAGTCAGATTTTAAGATATAGAACTGAATGATAAATGTATCTAAAGCCCTGGTTTTTATCAACACCAACAGGGCAGGACAGTACACACCCAACTTCAGTCTCTCTGGGTTCACAACAAGACTCTCTGGTGGCACATGTTATTCTGCTACTCCATTACACTCATACCTGTCCTTCCTGAAACAATGACGGGAAGGGACTTACTCTTAGGCAAGGGAACTTGAACTGAAACTAAGTGTTGCGCATGAAAAATATATAAACAGGTAAAATGCCATAAATGATGAAGAAATAATTATTGTATTAACAGTAAACTTAGTTATGCAAATCCAAAATAATGCTCTGGAATTATTCCTACTGTATATATTTAATCTACCTCAGTATGCCGTTTAATAAGCAACACAAGTCAATATAATACAGTTCAAAAAATAAAAAATACTGCAAAGAAGATTTTTTGTATTGTGTACAGTCAGCACCTTCCCAAGGGTTCAGGAGATGATTTATGGGGGTTGTAAATAAAATGATGCATTTTCCAGCCTTTTCTCTAAAACTTTGTGAAATGCTGAATAGGTTTAGAATATTCAAATAATGAGGAGCCACAAGGGGATGTTTCTTCATATTAAGGGATTACAAGCAAGAGTCAGTGGTCACTAATATATTGTGATATTGTATGCTTCAGCATCACAGGAATAGTCTGACATTTTGGAAACGTTGCTTATTTGCTTTCTTACACAGAATTAGATGACAAGATCTATACCACTCTCATATCTGTCCGGTGAAGCTACAGCCAGCAGCTGGTTAGCTGAGCTTGGCATGAAAGACTGGAACAGCTAAGGCTCTGTCTTCAGGTGATAGAAGCTGTCTACTGGCATCTGAGAGGTCAATAATCGGCACGATATATTTCAGTTGTTTAATTCGTACAAAAAACAAAGTTTGAAACAACACTTAATGTTTTACAGGGGTTGTGTGCCGGACTATTTCTTGGCCAGGCGCAATAGAGAGCCGAAGTCATGGCCCTTCCGGTTTGCTCCATGGGACCTTATTGCAGAAAAACTTTGTATGATGGTGAATGGAGAAAGACAAATCATTTTTTGATCCCACTTGAATTGTGTCATGAATCACTTAAATGATATATAATAATAGTAATATGATGATGCAATTTGTCATAAAAATAATGAAATATAAGACTGAAAATATGTGATTGTAACGACAACATGGCCAACAGTGACATTAGTGACATCGTGGTGTTGAAAGGTCAGCAAAACATGTAACTTAAACCTTTCACATAACTGCAGTTGCCATTATGACCAGATTTATTGTGACTTTCATCTTTTTTAGTAGCTTTTCTATGACGAGTTGGCCGCCATGTTGGTACAGGGCGAGATGATGTCGTTCCTTGAGTGGTTTCACACAAACTTGATAGTATTTATCTGCAACTTTGTTGCCTTGAAAAAATATCTGCTAAATTGACAAACATCATATGTGTAGTTCATTCACAATTCAGTGGGGATCAAAAAAATATTTGCCTTTCTCCATTCACTACCATACAACGATTGTCCGAAATAGGGTGCCAGGGGGTCCGCTGGTCAGCTCTCTATGATGGGAAACAAGCAGAGACTCTCACAAAACTCTAAAAACCTCTTGAACCACAACTTTTTATATTTCAAGTTTTTTATGCATTTTTGACATTTGGGTACTAAAATGCTACTTACTTAAAGATTTCCCTTAAGCTCAAAACCATGAAAAGCATCCTCAGACCAAATGGACACAAAAGTCCACATGCTACTAATACTTTGGACTTTTTATACTTTTAATTTTGAGGCCAAAAATCGCTGGAGCGGAACTTGACTTTTCTTGTCACTCTCTCACACTTGACCACCCTCCACACGTGCGAGACGCTTTAAAATATGTGCCTGTACCTTTAAGAGGAGGGGGCGTGTCTTCGTGGGGCTGTCCCTTTATTTGAATATACAGTAGTTGAGCGGAGCTGGAGTCGGGTTGCGTCGGATGTTTTTCGCCTTGTGTGTCGAACCCAGCGGGACGTGGTGGTTGCATTCGTCGGTAATGCCCATCACCCAGGCCGGTATTTAACATTTTGAATGATAGCACTCAGCTAGTCCAGGCGTTTTCTCTCGCCGCATGCACACACACACACACACACACACACAAACACAAACACACACAGACGGGAGACTGCTCTGCTCGCAACCGACAACATGGACTTGCACATACTGGACCACAGGCTACGGGTCACCAGCATATCCAAGAATGGGCTGGTGAATTTCACACACCCCCTGATTAAACTGATATTCCTCCGGAACAGGACACGGTAAGAAGACCCGCTGATCCGGGTCAGACGGTTTGTGTCGCTACTGTGTGTGTGAGCCTGGTAATCCAGCACGGATGTGTGTGAGGTAACCTACAGCGCCTTTGCATTCACTGGGGGTGGCCGAGCCATTGTTGGGGCTATTATGCCTGTGCATGTCCTGATCTGTCTCTATTTAAAAAAATGACATAACGTTACTGCAGTACAGGTAGCTGTAGGTAATTACAGCAGTGTGTGACAGATATTTAACGTTTGGAAAACATCAGACAGTATAATTAAGTATTTATTCTCACAATGGAGGTAGAGCTCATCCGTTAGGTTTCTTACTTGCAAAGAAATCCGAAGCAGTTTAATCTGCAACACTGTCCATTGCAACATGGTAATATGTATTTTGTTTTCCATGCGTGACTTCTGCTTCAAGCATCTTAAAAAAAACAACTAAAAAAAAACAAACATGCACTGCCCCACTGTATTTTGGTGTGGACCTTGTTTCTCGACCCTTGACCTCCTTTACCCAAACTCAGCATCCAAGCATTGCAAGTTGTCCGGATCTCATATTGGCGTTGGCACCAGTTTTCAGTTAATCCCTGGATATCCTCTCATTGTTATGTAATTGTTTATTGCTGGGGCTGCCCCACATATGCACGGCCAGGAGATGAGCTCAGCATCTGCCTCCAAGCTGCCAATGATATGGGCCGGGGCAGTGTGCTCAGCTAAGTTACAAACAAAGTTGTAGCCAAATGTCAGGGAAGATTTTCCTCCTCTTATCACCTTTCGTGATGTCTGAGGTGTAGATACCACACTGTCCCAGAGGATTTGCTCATTGTAAGCATCCAGTAATTATCAGCAATAGAACGGTCCTTTAATAATCAGGCTACGAGCCGACAGGACTAGTATACGCCTGCGTGAGGGATTATGATACTGTAAAAACACTTGTTGTCCATTTCTTGTCAACTGGCATTGAGATATGTATATTTATCAAACACTCCAATCACGTCTTTTCAGGCATAGCTGCATCCACCGGCTCTAATTTGTCACAGAATATCAGGTGATACAGTAGGCTTTGACATGTCCAAACCAGGCGCACTGTCTCACGGTGAATTGCAAAACATTATGAACTACTGTAGTGTGCTAAGTAAAGAGCTAGTCACTGTGAGTAATACAGACATGCACTGTTATTGCATCAGTATTCCTAAGCACAACAGGTTTGTGATGAGTAATTCAAAAGGTTCAAGAATTGCATCCAGTCTCTCAGTCAGGATGTAATTTATTTCCAAAGTCTGAGCCTACATTTTTCAACTCAACATGCTCTGTTAAGCATTCGGTGTCTGTTAAAAAACAAAGCAGCCCGAGCCCAGAATGAGCCAGAAAAAAAGCATGCAGGCTGCACTTCCTTGGATTAGCAGGCCTGTCTGCTTTTCAGCGTTTTGTTGTGCTTGCTTTGGAGTTATGTCACCGTACTGTGGCGTGGATGTATTTTTTTCCTCGTTTTTCCTGTTCTCTTTTTTGTTGCTGGGTTGTTTCGTCGTTTTTTTTTTCCTCCTGTGGTCAAACTATAGACAATGCAGATTGGGGAGTGGTGAAGAACTTGAGTTCATGGCAACTCAAAACAATCGTGGAGCAAACACAAGCCTGATTGCTGCGGTCGGTTTTAGCCATCTCCCTCTTTCAGGCCCCTGCTATTCATTAGAGGAGAACTCCCAGAGAATGCACACAAAGTGATTTGAAAGCAGTCCTGAGCTGAATTTTAAAGAGGTAATCACTTTTAGGGGCCAGCCATATCCCAGATTGTAAGAGGGTCTTTTCCTCAAACATCATCCAACACAACTGAGTCATTACGACACCTGTGGTGCACTGGATGAAAGTAGACAAACACTTTGCCTGTCTAGAAATAAAACCCATTATTAATGATTCATGATTTGACAGTTAGGACGTTTAAAGACAGGAGAATAGCACATTTTTTGGAGTGTATGTGTGCAACTTCTCACATTCTTGCAAAGAAGTGGATGAACGTAAACACAGACAGATGTGAATGAATCCTCTCATGATGGGTGACAAAATATGAATCATGAGTTTTTATTCTTACACTGTCCTTAGTTGCCCGGTATCAGCCCAGTCTATCGGCCTTACTGTAGCGTGGATGCAGCCCTGCAGGCTCCACACAGTACTCCTTTCTTCTCTTCGGCAGCTCACTAACGAGAGCATGGGTTGGAACAATGCCTCGGCTGAGCCAGAAACCCAGTGGGGAGTTTTCCACTTGTCTGCTTCACTGATCTGTCATGGTTGGGGCTCTCGCTCCCCGTGTTTACACAAGGCGGCCCCCCTCTAATAACAAGAAGGGATTTCTATGAAAAAAACGTCCCCATTGTTCTGCAAAAAGAGGAGCTCGTGAGAACGCTGTAGATCAGTTGTTTTTTTTTTTTTAAGGAAGCTGTGATCGTAGCAGATCGCTTTGGTTGTCCACTGGCGATGAGACTGAGATAGCTCAAGGCTAACTCCTCCCATGTCAACAACATCAGTTTGCTTCGCTCTTATCGTGTTTCCTCAGCTGGAGCATCAGTTGCAGAGACCCCACCACTGTAAACCCTCACTACCTCGCCGCTGCTACCACCCGTCGGTTTGTGCAGCTGGATCAAAGTCCAGACTCTTGTGTGCTTGGTTTTCATCTTCCCCACTTGGCCGCTCCCTCGCTACCTGTTGCTTCCTCTTCTCTTCGGTTTATTTTCCTTCTCCTTTTCATGTGACTTCAGGCCTCACTAAAAGGAGCTTGTTTTTTCAACTCATTACCACCACTGATCATATACAGACTATGCAGCCCTGTTACAGAGTGCTGTACAAACATGTTTGATTAGTTGATTAATCATTGAGTCCACGCAATGTGCAAAGGAGGGGCAATTGCCCGTTTCATGTTCCAACAGTCCAAAACCGAAGGAAAAGAATAGAAACAGCTTAATTTAATTTAAGTGAAGCTAAAACTTCCAGATGTTCAGCGATAAATTGATAAATGTCTCACCCTTAATCTATCAGACTTTTTGTGTGATTCATTTTTTTAATGAGTCATTGTCATTTAAAAGGGAGGGCTGGTGGAAGTCTGTTTTTTTTTCTCGATAATTACAGACTTTTTCGGAGAAATGGGAGGGTGAAGAGGAAGAAATGTTATGGCTTTTTCCAGGATGCCTCTTCGGAAGTGCTGGTCGGATGCCTGGCCGCTCCTTCCAACATCAGTGGGTTGTGTTACAACCATTTCTGTACCTTTTTATAAAACAGGCAATCCGACTCTCATCATTGTCATTCTCATTCTGTGATTGGCCAGATCTGTGGAGGGAAAAATTGGAGTCAGTGTTTGAACTCTTTTTTTTTTTTTTTTTTTACAAAAAGCCAGGAAATTGACTACTGTGAACCCAACTCGACCCATATATTATTTTGAAAACCTGGGACCAGGAACCATGAAGAACAAAAAAAAACAATTTATTACCAATCCGGTTGGGTGAAACGGGCCTGATCTGCACCAATTTTACCACTGATTGCTATTTATATTTTAAGGTTAATTTACAAGTTGTCCAAACAAAACTTACTTAAAGGTCCACTGTGTAAGAAAATGGATTTGATATCCCCAATGCTTTGGGACTGAAGGAAAAGAGAAGCTTAAAGCGTCAGTATTAGACAAGTTGGGAGTGAAACTCAAAAATCAATGATGCTTTTCACTGATGAATAACGATATTTCACTTATTGTATGTAAAAGTAACCTTATTTGACTGAGTGATTTTCCGGAGTGCTTGCCAGTGGGCTGTAATGAAGCTTTAGGTGAGGCATCTCATCCTTCTTATCTGTACCTCACAAACAGGAAACCAAACGAGCACAGTTGTCACACAGATGGACTGGCCTTGGGTTGCTCGACAACTCACAACCAATGCGTTGCTGGGGTTTAGCTGCCTTACAGGTGTAATATGAGAGCCTTCATTATCTTCTCTAACAGCACATCACATGTGATAAAGTTAGACACTTGGATCATTCTCACTTGCAGGATAGATGCTTGGCTCACACAACCTGCAGGAAACTGCGAGATGGGGAAGGTAAAGGGTCAAAAGGAAATAAGGGGGTTATTATAACACAATGGGCTGGCTCAGCTCGCCAGCACAGCTGATAGTTAGTGTTACAGTGTTCTCTTTTTGTCTCTCTGTAGGGCGATTGTCCCATCTCATTGCAGGGATTACTTTTTGCTGACTCGGGAGTTTGACTGTCTCACTCAGGCCTCTACTGTAATAGCCTCAGTTGACTGATAAGCAGAGGAAGAGGAAGGTGTATCTCAGTGAGACGTTTTAAGAAAACAGGAATATGTAGTGCTTCCTTTTTTCTGGGATTCAAAAAATAAAATTGGTAAGAACATTGTAACAAAGGGATTGATTTGTTTTGGTAAATGTCTAGCGCAGCTTGTGGTCTATATTTTAAGTTAAGCCAGCAAAAACATAGCAGAAGTTGTTTTTCTTTATGTTGAAACTTTACCCTTGTTTTAGTTCATTTTTTAAAAATTCTTCTCTTGACATGAGGCTGTGGGTGAGGTTAACGCCCAAGGGTTAGGAAATTGTCTTGGTTTGGCCTAAACTAGCTGTTTTCTTCATGAGTAAGTATAGCTGGAGATGGTCTGCCCTCCTGTCAAAGTTGCTATTAAATTCCAAATGAACTAGAGGCTACAAAGCAAGTCCAACTCCTCAGTTTTGCAGTAATCAGTTCTCTCTTTGCCTACAATTCGACCACAGTCTCCCTTTTTTGCAGTTACAAATACCAAAAATATTTGTTTGGATGTAGAACAACTCAATTAACTTGATTACTTGTTTTGAATACTGGCCTTGAAAACAGAAGTAATCCAAATGTACACTGCATAGTTCTTCCCTCAGCCAATACCAGATCCCATGAACCTA
>OMLP01015341.1:0-26626 GCA_900302685.1 Spondyliosoma cantharus | reverse complement strand
CCCCCCCCAGGCCCCAACATGAGGAGAGTCCTTAAGATGAGTTTGTGTGCAATTTTATATAATTTTAGATTATTATCCTTGTAAGTTGATTATTATTGGCAGCTGAATAAAGGGCTTGACATACAATTCACTAGTTTTACAAGTGTGTAATATTGGCGTATAGATTAAACCTAGCTTACAAACCTTGCAGTAGTTTATCTTGCCGATTATCATTCTCCTCCCTCCATCTTCTCGTGAGGATGTGAGAGTAAGGTGAGTGACGGAAAGATATATCAAGTGGTCGTTTGCAGCAGGCACCACTAAAAGGAGATTTTGCATCAGACATAAAGTGTAAAAACATGCAGCACTGTAAAACATGACTGCGATGCTGTCTCATTCAGTTGTTGATTATCAAAGGACACAGTCACAGCAGGGTGTCACGTGTACAGAGGCTGTATCCTCACCGCAGAGCCTTTTCCTGTCATCTATTAGCTATCATGTCATATAAAGGCACAAAACATAAATAAGAAAAATGATAACAATAAAGAAATAGAGTGGTTCTTCCTCATACAGCACAGTTATAGAGGGCCAGAAAAGTAAACACCTGAACAACCTCGTATGAAATAATGCTCTAAAATACTCTCCAAACAAACTTTATCATAAAAGTATCACACATTTCTTGGAGTAATATTTGATTCAACATGCTAAAGGTCATTGATAATCACTAAATATGCACGTGTTTAGTTGTTATCAAGACAATTGTGAGGACTGATGTATTAAGACACAAAAGCTGACGGCTTATAATCACAGGGCTCACAGGCCTTTGTGTACAGTATATCTTTATTAAAGTGGCACCATTGCATTTTCTATAAATTTAAATTTGCTCATCTGTAGCAGAGAGAGAACAATCATTAGCTGTTGTATTGTTAGCAAGCATGAGAATATCATAAGTTTTCTTTCAACGTGTCCTGGGCAGACAAGTAAAGAAGTGAAATTGTTAGAGGTGTAATCTGTAAGAAATGGCACAAATTTGAAGACAGCTCCAAAACCATGGGGGGCAGTCAAACCGCTAACTGCCTCTCACTATACTCTCTGCTGTAGCTCTCTTTGGTCCTAGTCACCAGCTGCCGTTAGCAAGTAGCTCAGTTAGCCGTGGAGCTAGTGGCCATTTTAAATGACATGAATCTCAGATTGAGTGGGACTCACCGTGGGAAACGGGGCACAGCCACCTCCCAGATAACATGACTAGTCATCAGACTGGGACCGGGCAAGTTTAAAGGCAAGGGGCTCTGATCTGACTATAACTCCGGGGTCGAGAAGACAGTGCAGATGGAGATACGAGAGGTGTGCAGTGTGCAGCGTGCAGCGGGAGCTGAGGGAGAAAGACTATTTGAAGTAATGAAGAATGAAGTGTGTCCTCTGTGGCGACAGTGTGGGTTGACGATGCAATCAAGCTCATCTTAGTTAGGGATAAAGAGAGAAGTGTTGTGAGAGTGTGTTTAACTGTAAATATGTAATATGTTATTGTGTGTGTGTGTGCGTGCATGTGTGTGCGCGCGCGCAGGGGTCGAGTGTAGATTATGTTTGTAATGCCTTTGAGGTTGTGTATGTGTCACTTCCAGCACTGTGTGGTGGTCCAGCCTACTAGATATAAACACTTCCCCCCATTAGGCCAGATAATGCTGCCACTGATTAGAAACAATTGTGTGTGTGTGTGTGTGTGTGTGTGTGTGTGTGTTAACACCACAGGAAGCCATGCCTGTTTCCTGCAAAGAACCTTTATTATTTTTCAAACTTTCTTCCCCCGTCGTCACTCATTCTCTTCCTTCATCGTCAGTTTTTCTCGTTCTCTCTCAGTGTATTTCTAATAATCTCTCGTCTTTCAAACCAGACTATGACCCGAAAACTCTCCACCTTGAAAAGTCTCTCTGACCCACTTGCCTGTGCAGCGTCAGGCTGGGCCACAAGTGTAATCAAATGTTTGTTTACGTGCGTCTAATAAGCCCTTTTAAAGTCCCGGTCTGCTTTTTGACACCTAAAATTGTCTCAATATTAACCTACAGCAAAAGTTTGACACTTATTTTATGAATGACTGGCCTACAAGACATGTTTAAGTTACATGAGAGGACTGCTGACAGGGGCGCCCTCAGCCAAAACACACACTAACGAGCCAGAGTCAAAGGAAAATAAATCACACACACCAAACACACACAATGTGTGCTGTAAGTCAAACCTGTCTGCGCACACACATCATTAAATGCATGGACACATGTATTGTGTGTGCGTGTGTGTGATAGAGTGGCTACTGAGGAATGCTCTTAGTGCTGTTGTATTAGCTGTGAACAGGAAATGGATTCCCAGAGACAGGAAGTAACTTCGTGGAGAGAGGAAGTGTTTGCCAGCATCCGCCCTCTGTCTGCTTGATGGGGAAGGAAGGCGTGGGGGAGAGGGGGGATGAAATAGAGAGTTGTTTAAGGAAGACAAGAGTGAGTGATGGAGCGAGTTAGTACGTGTGAGGGAAAGACAGATGATGTCTGACCTGTCCATGTTTTTCTGTAAGGCTGTGACATTTTTTTAATCTACTTTATAGGCCGTCCGACCAGTGCACCATCCACTGTGTCTGATTTATTCTACAATACGACCGTCCTCGGTGGATTAGCACTCAGTTGGTTTACCTTACATGCACCAAACCATCAAATTGATGAGAAGGAGAAATCTGATTCCATGATCTGTGCTGATTATCTGTTCATGTGAAGGTGATGATCTGGATGATTATATCTGTACTTTACGAGTCTGATCACAACAACTGATGAGAGAATCTGAGCTTGCCACAAAGGAACAACAAACATTCTATCCCTCGAGGTTAACGTTAGCCAGTATACTAGTGTTGGCAGAAACTTAAAATGTCACCGCAAGTTCTCCATTAAGGAAAAAAACTAAAAAACTACCCCATCTCCACACTCACTCAGACTCATTTTACCTTCTGATATTGTTTTTATTTCTCACTGTAGCTCTTTACCACAGCAAACTAATTTCCATTTTGTTTATGTCTGTGTGAGAGGGATTACATGTGGGCCCAGCTTCAGCCTGCAGAGCCATGAAGCCAGAGCGCTGAAGCCACATCCCGGCTGCTTCACAGAGCAGTGTTGGCTGCATTTATGTATAGTTAGTCAAGTCCAATGTTATATTTTGTTTATACAGCCCATTATCACAAATTCAGAATTGAATGAATGGGTGCAGGTGGGTTCCAGAATCCTCTGAAAAGCCTGAAACCAGAAGGATAGAAGCTGTTTGAGTGGAGGATTAATGCCCACACAACTGTGAACTGCAACACTGATGAAAAGATGTCTATGTCCAGGTCACTCTCACACTCTTAAACACTCCCAAGAGAGAGATTGTTTGAGGTGAAAGGTCAGCAGTGTGCGTGTGTGTGTGTGTGTGTGTGTGTGTGTGTGTGCATGCGTGCAGGCCTGTTTTGGTAAGTAGCTGAGGAACTTGAGTCAGAGTCCAGTGGAAATTTCTGGAACTTTCACTGTAAACACCCAACTAACACACACTGAGTCAACCAATCGGTCAGCAGAGAGGAAAAAAGTTTTAAGAAACTCAAGTTCTTTAACATAGCTCTGTTGAGGTGAGTGTGTGTGTGCGTGTGCGTGTGCGTTTGCGTGTGCGTGTGCGTGTGCGTGCGTGCGTGTGGAGATGACACTCGGAGGACAGATGGTCTTTTGTGATTCTGACACCTGCCAGCTGCTGCTCTGCTCCTCTTCACCTCTTTTCCAGCCTCCTCTCACCTCAGCATCTCTCTCCTTTTCTCCTCTCCTCTCTGCTCCACTCGCCATGCCTTTCTTTTCTTTCTGTCCTCTGCTTTAGGTACTGTATTTAGAACACCTGAGGGTCAGTGAGGGTTGGTGATATATTCAGGTGTCACAAATTCATATTCACAAATTTCTTCAACTGGCTTACGAAGCAATTTGTTGTGACGGAGGAGCTCAGGAAGCATTCTGACTGGAAACGTCACAAAGGACTGGAAGGCTCTACAGCGAATGATTTAAACTGCCCAGGACATCATCAGTACCCATTTACAGAGCGTCACTGAGGTGAGGTGTCTGTGCAGAGGCCAAAGGATACTAAAAAACCCAACTCCTATCCCAGCCTCGGCCTGTTCACCCTGCTGCCTATTGGCAAGAGATACAGAAGTATCCGCTGCCGTACCACCAGACTACAGAGCAGCTTCACTCCTCAGGCTGTAAGTCCCCTGAACTCACCCTCCACAAAAATATTTTACTTTTATGACTATATTATTTTTTCAACAATATTTTTTAAAATGATAAATTAATTAGACCTTGAATCTTAAATGTATTCATTTGTGACAGCTGAACATGTTTTCCTGTGTTTTGAGGACTACAATAGTTTGCTGACATTTGGTGACATTTTCAAAAATTGTGTTTTATTCATGTCCGCCCAAAGACAGGCAGCAGTGCAGTTACACGGTTGCAGACATATGAAAAAAAACAGTGAAAGTGAAGACAGATCAACACACTCGTCGACGTTCAAAATATCTACAGCCTGATGTTTCTTTCTTCATGGGCATTTAAATCACTTTGAATGCATCCACTGACACCAGCTCCTGAAGATTCAGACTATTCAGTAAGTGGTTCCAAGCAGAGGGAGCAGCGTATTTAAATACACTTTTAAGTCCTTGGATCAAAGGCAATAACTCGCCATGCTTTTTTGCATGATAGTTCTTTTGGTAGGATGGAAGCAGGCCAACAAGCCTTGTAGATAAAAATATGCCACTGGTTGAGTCTCCAGTTGGAGAAGGCAGAACATCCAACCCGAGCCTTTACTCACAAATGGTGAGTAAAGGCTTTGAAATTAAAGTTCTTCTCGGGGAAAACACAAATAACATGAAGTTCAATTGCCTTGTATGCCCAATATAACCATGATGTATTTAGCTACAGTTTAGTGGTGCAATAAATGAAAGAGTGGGTGAAACTGTGTGATCCAAATGTGCGGCGCAGCAGTGGTTATCTTGATTTTAACCAAAAGGTTTCAAGTTCAGACTCATCAACAGTCCTGTCTCAGCACTCAACATGCTGTTGATCAAGACGTTATTTAAACACTCGCAAACCAAAGACCGCAGTGTCTGAAAAAGTAGTGTCATTGTTCAGTATGCAGTGTGGGAACCGCAGGCAGGTTGCAAAAAGCACTGAGCCAGTCCAAGAAAAACACACTAATGTGGCTAAATCTGAAATGTTAAAAACAGTTTTTATGTCCTCATTAAGCTGGTGTTTTCAGCCGCCAAAAATAGACGCTTCTTTTTCATCAAAGTGGATGAACTGGAAAACGGTGGTCTGCTGCCGGATTGTGGCGGGGGTTAAAGGGGTTTAACAAAAAAACGCTGAGGTTTGATGGTCATGTGATCACAGGCGTTTAACCTGTTTTGAGAATCCTGAGTCATTGGTGCTCGTAGGTATGTTTGTTCTGTAAACAACAAACAATGCCCCCCGAAACAGCAGAAAGCAGACTTGGCTGACCATTGCGAAAGAGCTGTTGGCTGATGTGTCCTGCACATTCCCAGTAAGAGAGATGGTGTTTGCTAAAAGAAATGTGTTTTGTTGTAAGATTTCTTACTTTTTCAAGAAGTTCAGAAATGTGGAATACATCGTGGCTACAGTATTAGGTTAAATACTGTCATATCTGTACAGACTCAGTGATGGATTTCATGTTTCATGCAACAATAACACTTATTTTGAAAAACATCATCAAGCAATAACTGAAAAATTAACAATTCAATAATTGATCATTCTTGTTTCATTTTGTTGACATATAAGAGTCAAAGGATTTTATGGAAAGAATTTATCTCCTGTCATCACACAATAAATCAGAAAATGCTGTCAGAAAAAAATCAATTTTGCACCATGGCTGTAGGAACAAAATGTGAGGCTGTGAATGATACATAACCCTTCAGACTATAGATAGGACACAACTGGAAGGTTTGATCTGTGTAAATATGCAAATGATGGTATCACATTAAAAAGGACAGGAATCAGAACTGAAATAAATACCTAAGTGTGGATTTGGATGTTTTCTTTCCACTCGCACCGAATATCAAAATTAACACGCGCATGAAAACATTAAGTAGGCACCGCATTCAGATGGAAACATTTCAGCAATATAAGCAGCTTATCGTGTCTGTTATTGTTAAATGTGAAGGAGGTTTTTCTTTCCTCCTTCATGACGTCACCGCGATCTACAGTCGTAGGACATGTTTGAAACGGGAACAGAGGGTGTGCTACTGTGTGTTGCTTTCCCCGCTGGGTGACACATGGGTTTAAAAAAAAGTCAGAGTGAATTCCAGACTCACTCTCACAGCCTGAGAAAACAATCCAGTCTGACTGTCACTCTCACCTCCTCTCTCCTCCCTGTCTCTGTGTGGGACAGTCAGTCAGCGAGGACAGCTGGCCGGCTGAGCGTGGATGTATATCTGCGTATGTGTAGGTATCTGGGTTCGTGTGTGTGTGTGTGAGTGTGTGTCTTTGTGTCTGTGTGATCCTAAGAGGTCATAGGTCAATCCGTGGTTCACAGAGAGCCACGTTGTTCCCCTCCCAACAGGAAGGGAGGGCACTGTCCATATGCTGTCTTCACTCACACACACACATATAGGTTCACACGCTCACACACACCGCACAGATCGGTACAGTTACACATTCCAACAGGTACGCACACAAGCTCCCACAGACACACGCACACTCTCAGACACAGTACGCACATGCAGATACACTCATCCTCAGGCAACGACACATTGATACACAAATACGCACCGTTTTACGGCACATAGATGTCAGACACACACAGCCTTCATCTAGGCTTTCAGTCCACATAAAGTCGGTATTCTTTACGCTTAAGACTGAGCTTTGAAGGGACCCGGGGAGTTTTTGACCACCAGTAACGCTATGGAGCAATGTTTTCACCCGTGGGTCCAGATTCTATTTGTATTGTGCATGTGCATTAGGATGTTAATGCATGGGGTTGGTAATTAAATAAGTCTTGCTGCCGGTTTGGGCCAGTTGGTGGCAAAGACACACAAAGCAATATGCCCACAAAGACAGAGAGAAAAATAACATTTATTTTGGATAAACCTGAAAAGGCCAATGTCATCTTTTCATTTCATGGACAAAGCTGAGCGAGTGAAAAATGGTGATATAAAGGCCTCAATATGTTTCAAACCGTCCCTGTTTGTTTGAAGTCATAGGCGGTTGAGGCTGAGGACAGGGAATGTTAATATTTGACCAATGATCATAGTTGTTTTGAAGATCATAGATTAATATGTTTACAAGTAAACTGTCATCACAAAACCTATTTCTAACTCTAACCCTCAATATTCTAGTAACTTATTCATAGGATCAGTCACAATAATCACTCAAAGTCATCAGGGTAGGTGCGTTGAAACAGCTGTTTAAAAGCTTAAAGGCAGGATCCGCGATCGCAAATTAAGCCCTTCCATACAAAGTTTTTTCTTTAATGATATATTTCAATGATATGAGAGGTTGCTTTCAGTCATTTGAAACATTTCCATGCATGCAGTAATGTCACTGCAGCAAATGCTGTGGGACAATGAAGAAGCAAAACTAAAAGTTGTTTTATAACTTGACAGGACAGAGGAAACTCTCCAAAGGAAACACAACTCAACGTTCTAATCACACAGCACAGGTATCGTCTTGATGTTGTTTATGTCAAACACAGCGTTGATGATCATGGAGAAGAGGAGGGGACAGTCCCGAGGTTTCACCAGCTAAGTCTGAGCAAAGTGTCCGCTGCACTCTTCACCAGATGCCGGCCGTGATGCGAGGTTATGTTGTTCCCAAACTCAAAGAGGAAGAAGACATTTTCCTTTTGCTCTCGCGTTTCAGTGTTGATGATGGTTCTTTAGCAAAACAACCTGAAAATAGTGTGGTTCTCACAGGTAAACAACATCCACATCAAGTCTCAGTGCTAAAGCTGTTTAGGACAGCGGTGTGAAAGTTTGGGACGCTTGTGTAAAATGAAGACACTCTCTTCCTCGACCCGCTGTCTCCAAATTGTCTCCCCCCCCCCAGTCAAACACTAACACTTTCCCTTTTTAAACACACTCGCTGACACTTGGCTCTCTTTTTGTTGATTAGAAACTTCTTTTGCTTTCAGATTACTTTATTTTCTCCCTCTGCCAGCAGGATGTGTGCAGCCAGCAGACAGCTGCATACAGCTGTGGCTTCACAGCATTTGACAACATCTTTTACAAGCTTTAGAGGATTTACACACACAGACACACACACAGACACACACACACACACACACACACACACACACACACACACACGGGTGTTCAGCGGTACCTTCACACACTAACGAGGGGAAAGAAACGATGTCAGCTGTGTTCACACACCTTGCTACTAAACACACATCTGAGGAGGTTCTGCGCAGAAAATGACAAGGTAGGGTTCGATTTGGAAAGACTGTACACGGGTTGTTTTTTTTAACCACACTTCAATCAAATACAATGTTTTAACAAATTGTTCCTAATGCTTCTGATTCCGAAAAAAAAGCCTGATACATTCAGCGCAGACCATTCGGAAGCTGTCATTGTAGAAACACATCATAGACACCACTCACCAGGCCTTCTGGAGCAGATTGTTAAATCATCGCCCGCAGAAAAAGAAAAAATATAAAAGCTGCACCTTCGTGTCTGTACAACTCTGAAATACAGTGTTTTTGTCCCCATTGGAGTGATTGGACGAGGCTTTTAGGCATGTGATGCCTGATTCCTTTATCTGCACCGATGTCTGTTGGCATGTTTTACTGCAATACAAACAAATCTTCAAGTAACAAAATGCAGCTACAGCCTGTAAGGTCATCATTCTCACTGCTGGCACACACAAACATAAACAATGACAACAAGTTCTCACACGTCTCCATCTGGACGGAGCAGTTCTGTCACAACAGGCAGGTGGGACACACACACTCACACACACCATTAAAGGAATGCTAAAACAAATGTTTACTGTTTACCTTGGACCTCCTGTTATTGTTGTTATTGTTTATGTACTTTCACTGACAATTGTGGCTGTAAATCAGACGTCAGCAATCACAGTTACATGTTACGTCTCCAACTAGCTTAAGATTTTAGATAAAATTAGCCTTAAAAAGTTTTTGTTTTGTTTGCTGTGTTTAATCTTAATATTTTTGTAAACGTCATGCCTGTTGCAGATTTATTTGTACATGCTAGATATTGACCTCTTTTAATTTGCACATCTGAGTGGAATAGGGGCTGTCTGAGCAGCATTTACTCTACTCAACTCTACGCCCTCAAATTAAATATTATCTCTCTAATAAATCATTTTGTGCAGCCTTACCTCCAGATGACAGCTATATAAGTGAATAATAACCCACCAGTCAAAAATTCTTAGCATCAAAAGCATCTCAAAATTATTTTTCAGTCTGGAGATGTTGCTCTGTAATTATTAATCCACCCTGCAATTTTGCTGAAGTTTTCCCTCACTGGTGATATTAAACTACTTAATAACTGCTGTGATGAAGTGCAGCGTAATCACACCGCACAGGACAAATGGATCCTGAACACTAGCGCCCCCAAATGGTCTCATCCATTACCTGCGAAAGACCCAGCAACACGGCATCATTTCCACAGATAATGAATAACGCTACAGAGATCTACACAAAATAAAAATGACTGCATTAAATAAGGATATAAAGTTGCTGCCTCCACTGTTTTAAGCCAAAAAATGTCTTTACACTGCATTCATACACAATGATCTCTGTGGGCTTAACAGAAAATAGTAATTAATAGTAGAATAAGTAAGCAGAGTAATTATAACTTCCTGTTAGAGTGAAGTGAGGAAACAGCTTTATACAACATCAAAATTTAATAATGGCATTTTTGCTTTTTCTTTTACAGCAAATGTCTTGACTTGTCGTGGTAGAAAAACTACACTTGTAACGTTAACAATGCTTCTGTTCTATTGAAGTGTCCCAGCGAGCCGTGATGGTAAGACACCATGAAATATACCAGGATCCCAAAACTGAATCAGCTAAATAGAATTCAACCATCATTGATTCAATCGTTTACACCTGTGAAATTTCACTGCACGACTCCTCGTTTTGATGCGGACCTCTGTGATGTTCCTGCTGCCGAATTGTGTGGTATGAATCAATAATTACAGTAGTAGCTGCTTTTGCGCATGTTCAACCTTCAAAACAATAAATAAATCACAAGTTTTACACATTTTAAAAGCGAAACCTTCATGGCTCCATAAAACAGCCAGCTTTGCACACTGAATGCACTTTTTATGTTCTAACGATTGAAGGTCCTGTTTTTACTTTACACGTCATAATTATTTCACACGGACTAACACAGAGGTGTTTCTATTATTTTGCCTACACCACTTGTATTAACGAGGGTAGGCTAAATAGAACAAACACCTCTTTGATTAAAAAAAAGTCAAGCACCGCAAACAACGGCTTACAAAAACGTCATACTTACCAATGGTTTCCAATAATCAAACATCATAACCATCATTTTAGCTACAGGTGTACCGAGTAATCTGGGATCTCTGTTTGTTTCAGCTCAATAAGTTGAATCATGAAACAGGCTTTTGATTCAAGTGTGGATGCATGTGAATGGGTGAGAGACTGTATGGTGACAGGCAGAGAGTGCCCTCTGCTGGGTGTCATGAGATCATGAACACGTTAACAATGCAGTCTGGTGAAAAGACCGTGAAACAAATTATTACCTTAAAATCTCAAATAAAGTGAAGAAAAGAGAAAAGAAGTTAAGGTTTTTAAGCAGGTATGAGGAATTGAAGAAACCACCTGAATATTAAAGGGTAACTCCAATTTTACACATTAAAGTGTGTTTGCAGGTCTTGGGTAGGATATGTGAAAAAAGTAGTATAAAGCATTTTGTGGCTCCAGAGGAAGCTGCATTGTGGGTAATGTAGGCACACGGTTTTGAAAAGCAGTCTACTGGTCTGGTGTTGCACTCACACTGTTTGAAATGTTATGGACGGAAATCAATTCAGCAGAAGCAAAGAGATCTATTTTTCTCTTTTTCTATTCCACGCATGCTTCTTCCTTTTCAAAACCTGGTGCATATATTACCCACAATGCAACGTAAACATTGAGTGACATCACTGGAGGTAGTTGATGTAATTACATGCAGCTTCCTCTGGAGCACAACAGGCTTTAAACTTTTTACACGCATGCAGTAGTTCTCCCCAAAACCTGTAAATACCCTTTGTGTAAAATTGTTACCCTTTAAGAACACATTGGTTCAACTGGCACAGAAATAAATCAATCCGCTTTATTATTTACATTACATTATGGAAAGGTAACTTGACTTTTGAGATCTAATGTTACTGTGGGCTTTATCTTCATTTTGATTTATCCCATTTCATGCAAAGGTTGAAGCCCTGTGCTTGAGGAAAAGTCATTTATGCTGTTGTACAATATTTACAGACTTTGGAGCATCAATTCATTGTTCTATCATCTTCAAACAAGATGAAAACTGAGCCAACAAACGACTTAATATTCAATAGGAGAAATTGCTTCATGCTCGCTTCTAAATATGTCATGTCTGATTAATGTCCGTTTATAAATGTATTTCAAAAATGCAAGTTCAGTTCAATGGGGTGCCTTGTTGCAGACCTCCCCAACGGCCTGCTGCAGTTTCTTTATGGACTCCATCACCAGCCGGAAACTTTCATGGAAGCTGCCATTGCCTTCCTTCACCCAGGCCACCTGGAGCTCTCTGACCCAGGTCAGGATATCATCCAACTGCTTCTGCACCTCCCTCTGCTCCTCCAGCTCAGCGAGCAGTGCCTGCCTGGCACAGACTTCAGCTTCATAAGCTCGCTGAAGGTCAGCAAGGGACGACTCCAGCTTCAGCACCTCCTGGATGGAGCAGGACCACAGATCCAAAGCTTATAACCCTGTTCTCAACTACATGCAGACACGTTTATTTATATTTGGAGTAGGGATGTTAATGATTAATGGCCGATCAGATTGATTAAATATGTCTTAATTGACAATAAGAGATGGGCACAAATACATCAAATAGTATCTTACAATAACAGAATACACATACTTGTTTTTCGAATATATCCAAATAAAACACATACTTGTGTGAAAAAAAATAATTTGTAATCTAATAATACAAAAAGACATTTTACACAAATTGATATCACATGTCAGCCATTATGTTTCTTCAGTATTGGTTGGATTTTGTTGCCAGTTATTGAACAGTGACAGACGTAATCTTGGTGATTAAAATGAAGTCATTATTTTGTGTTACTTAGTTTAGAATTCAATAACTTTGTTTACTTTATTTGTTCTTTTAGCCGACACAGACTTAACATCAAACACAGATCAAGTCAGTGGTAAAAACAGATTTCTAAAAGGAATGATTAATCGATAATCGATTATTAAGCCAGCCGACTATCGACTAAGAAAATAGTTTGAAGGACCTGGATTGCTTTCTGGTATTTGGAACATGCAGACATTATAAGGGTTCATGACACTTCAGAGATTAGGCTTTAATTTGAAGGTGTTTACAAACATATTGGGTGAACAGTGTGGAAGCTGTCATTTCCTTTCTGAAGTGTTGAAGCTCTAATATCACTGCGTGTGTACTGGTCTCCTTCTGACCCACCTGTATGTCCTGGGTGTGTTTGCTGTGGGACTTGTCCTCCGGCAGCAGGACACTGGGCGGGACGGTGAAGCAGCGGTTGACCAGCAGCACCTCCATCCGCTCGGCGAGCTGCTTGAACCGCCTCTCGAGATACTGCTGCAGCTTCCGGCTACACTCCCTGGCCTGGGACCGCAGCAGCTCCTCGGCCCCGTCCGACTCGTTTTTGCTCAGCTGCCTCACACACACCTTCTCCACGACGGGTAAAATGTCGCACAGGGAGTCCCGGAAAGCGCTGTAGATCCGTAACATGCAGGTCTCCGGTGTGAAGCCGAAAAACTGTGTCTCGTACAGTTTTAAGGTCGAGGGGGAGAGAGTGTCCGCTCCCTCGTCGGCTCCTCCACGGGCCTCCATCTCCATCTCTTCTCGGGTTTCCCGCGTCATGTTGAACCGCTGACGTTTATTGTTTCCCTTCTTCTCGGTGGGATGTTGAAGAGGTGGCGCATTACCGCCACCAGGTGGTGGGGAGTGTGTCATAATATGAGTAGACAAATAGCACCTTGATTTTCTCATACTTGGTAACAGATTAGTTTCTTTGTGACAACTAAAAAGTCACTAAAGAAAAGGGTGAGCAGGATAAAATCGTGGTATGATTTGATATAAAACATCAATATGTTAAGCCATTAAACTAACAAACAAATAAATAAATATTGTTAATTATGTCATTAACTCAATAAAACACCTGCGAAGTAATCCAAACTTTCTGTGAAGATGTATATAAATGGCAGGCCATCAAAAATGCTATTTCGTATTTTCCTTTTGGTTATAACCTATTATATTTGGGGGGTTCATGAAGATCAAATAACTGAAATACTGTCAAACAACGTTGTGTCAATCCTGTTTGTGGCACTCAGCATCATTACTCATTTGCTCTTACTGAAGTTTTTAAAAAGCTCTCAAAGAAACTGTAGTTTTCATCCA
Organism: Spondyliosoma cantharus; assembly: GCA_900302685.1. Taxonomy (NCBI): domain Eukaryota; kingdom Metazoa; phylum Chordata; class Actinopteri; order Spariformes; family Sparidae; genus Spondyliosoma; species Spondyliosoma cantharus. Next base: position 12,987 of record OMLP01015341.1, on the reverse strand, counting down.
GTTCTGGTGATTGTAAATAGTGCATTTGTCAAGGGCTACTTTCAGCTGTTGTATAAGTATGTAGGCCCCAATGCACCAGCATGTTGTGTGTGCCCAGACTAAACGGCAGTGTCCATGTTCATTATGACAATGAAATATCTCACACAGTGTTATGTAGCCACTTACTGATGTTGTTTTAAATATTTTTTAGCCAGCAATGGAAATCTATGGCACAGACGAATAAGCTTTAGGCTACAGACTTTGGCAAAGTCAGTGCATTGACAATCACATCACAGACAGTGCATTGATGGTTGTGTTCTTTGTTGACAATACAAAAAAATACATTTTTGACAAGACAAAAAGACCCCATCACTTTTTTGTCTGTTTGTGATTTTTTTTTTTTCTTCTTCTAGAATTGTTGCTCTCACGCTGTATTATTTTGTTTTATTTTGTTTGTTTCGTCTATTTTAAAAGTTTATTTCCTGTATATTGTATGCACTGCCTGTACGTTGTTGTTGAAATGTTTGTTTGTTAATAAAACATTTAAAAAAATGGACACGGTGACGTATGACGTACGCATTGGTCACGCCCCCTCGATCGAGCGAAAGGGACATGCGCGCGTGCTCACTTCCTCCACCGCTCAAGCTTCTTTTTGGTCCGTCTGTGTTGATAGCGGCTTCTGCTTCCACACGTGTAATCTTTCCTATGTGAATCTCTCTCTTTGGGACCCGTTCATCAGCTCATCCTGCTCTGTCACAATAGGTAAACTAACCGTCTGTGTTCATAGTCTGATCTTTTTTCGCAACTGCGCAGCCGCTTGCATGGCGGGGGCAGAGGTTACGGCTGGAAGTTTAGCCGGGTTTGCTCCTGTTAGCATGCTCATGTTAGCTAGCTGATGCGTCTACTTTTTTTGTTGTGGTGAGCTGTTGCTAGCGCTAGCTAGCTAGCAACCGCAACCGCTCGAGCGGTTTTAAGTGTAACAAACGCACTGGGCTGTACGTGTGTCTCTTTATATGAAGCTTAACTGTGATGTTTACTACGTGTCGTCTTCTCTTCAGGTGTGAAGCCATAGAAACCGACGACCATGGGGGCTTATCTGTCGCAACCTAACATTGCCAAGACCTCTTCCGATGGCGGCAACGGCACCATGAGCTACGGTTTCTCTGCCATGCAGGGCTGGCGTGTGTCCATGGAGGTGAGGCGGAAAATGAACGAGCGTATGGAAGACAACCATCTGGCCGCTCTGTTTCTTGAACATCCCCCCCCCCCCAAATTGTAGCTTAAATGGCGGGATAAAGGGATGTGCTGCTCTTTTCAGTCTAGGGTTGTTTCCATGGAGCTGATTGGTGTCTTTCCAACACATTGAAAGTTTGTCACACCCCCAAACTGGCTTTTTCCGAGGCGTCAGCTGCAGTAATGGATGAAATCCATAGTTCATCCTGGGGGTGTTGTTTAGCGGGCAGAGTTGCATTTTAATCAATCTGCCACAGCACTTAACTGTGGATTGTAGTTTGCATTTTGTCTGCACCCTGTCAGTATTTTTGTCTTATTTGAGCAAGTCACTTCTGATCAAAAAAAAAATCCGACACATTGCCCAATAATGTGTCTGCCAACTGGCAATGATAAAATGGCTCTCAACAGTGTGAGTAATTCAGTTAAAAGACATGTATGGACATGTGCAGTGATAACAACACAATTCTCCTCAATTGTTAAAGAACAGAAACTTGTCACCAGATTAAAGTTATATGACTAACACATGTATTTACATGAGACAGTATGAAGATGATGTGTTATCTTCTCAGACTCGTCCTGTCCTGAACACACATGTTGCTTTTTTTTTTTCCAACGAAAGATGATTTTGGTTGCTATAATTTGTCCCATTTGTAAGCTGTCTGTAAGCTATCTGTATTTTAATGTGCATTTTTGTGTCTGTTGTGTTACAGGATGCTCACAATTGTATCCTAGAGTTTGATGAGGAGACGGCCATGTTTGCTGTGTATGATGGACATGGAGGTAACACGCTTACACTTTTTTGAGACACATCTTTATCCTGTCCTGACTTTGGCATTGCCCAAAACGCACAAATCCTTTTCCAAAACAGCTTCTTAAAAAAAAAAAAACTCCTCACATTTGACATCTCAAACAGCAGTCAAAGAAACGAATGATTTCAAATGTGTTATCCACAGTTCCCCCTCTTTTTATTGTTTGTTTTGTACGCCTCTCTGGATGTGTACACGCCTATCCAAAGAATTTATACAATCTTTCTGTTCCCATGTAGGTGAAGAGGTTGCTCTGTACTGTTCAAAGTACCTTCCTGACATCATCAAGGAGCAGAAAACCTACAAAGACGGCAAACTACAAAAGGTGAGAAGGGACGCAAGCCCACCATCATGGCCTGTCTTGAATAAGTTTGACAGAACAAATAGTATTTATAGCATTTCCATAGTATAGACACATTCCCAACACTCTCTTAACCGACACAAACGTGTAGGTTCAAGATTGATAAGATTCCATCTTGAACCTAATATAACACGGTGTCGTGTGACATTTGCTGACACACCATTTCACGTGTTGTTTCCAGGCTCTGGAGGATGCCTTCTTGGCCATCGACAGCAGAATGACCACAGAGGATGTGATCAAGGAGCTGGTCCAGATCGCTGGGCGGCCCACTGAGGAGCCTCCAGCTGAAAAGGTGGCAGAGGAGGACGATTGTGAGTAAACCCCGAACAGTAAAAGGTGTTCAGTAATGTTTGGTATGAATGTGAGTACTGACAGTCAAAATAATGCAATAAAAGTGAGAAAAGTTATCCTGCCCTTAAGACAAACATTGCACAAAGATATGGTGCCTCCTGGTCAGACTATGCATATATTATTTATTTATATTTCTCATTTATTCTTTTATATTGCCAATTCAAATCTCAATCAATCCCAAATTGCGATGCCCATAACTATTAAAGAAAAATACCACTATTACTGCCAAGGCTATAAACATAAAACACAAAGCTGTGATAAAGTAGACTTTCAGAACTGCATGCTTCTACATTGATGCTAGATTTAAAATGTCGATATCAAATGCTAATCCATGTATCTGCCCTCCTTACAGTGGAGAACGAGGAGGCAGCTTTGCTCCACGAGGAAGCCACAATGACCATAGAGGAGCTGCTCGTACGATATGGCCAGAACCGCAACGCTGTCAAGCATGCAGCTGCCATCAGGTAGTCTAACTTTCTGGCTTTTATTGTTACTGTTCGAACAAGGACAACTAATGGTCTGCACATAAAACTGGTCATCTTATAGAACAGTGCAATGTTTAAGCTGAAAGTATCATAAATTAAAGAAGTATTTATAGCATTTGGTGGCACCTTTTTAGAAATGACTTTGTTTTTTGATATTTGAAACTTTAGGCAGATGGTATTTCTGTGTAATTTGTTTGGCTGTTTTAATTCACTGGAACTAGGATTTGTAGACATGGTTGGGTGAATATGTAAACATTTTCCAACCTACCGGCATCGTCACAATAACCGGCAATGGCTGATATATTCACGCAGGTGTGTTTGTCTGCAGTGCCCCACCTGTAGTATCGGCAGGGTGATTAGTGCAGGCAGCGAGTTTAACCAAATAATAAATAAAATGCACTTTTTTCAAACTGACGGAACCAAAATGAAACTCAACCCCAAACCATTTTTGTTAGTTCAACTATCACAAACTCTGGTTTGGTTGAAATAAACATGTAGTTCTCCAAGTTCGATTTAATGTGTATATGTGATTGACTTATCTTTATTATTTCTTTGTGTTTGCTCTCAGCGCGGCTGCTAAGAAGGCAGCCGCCTCGCAAGCCGAGGCCTCAGGTGACAAAGAGGAAGGTGGGGAAGGACTGAAGAAGGAGGGGATAAATGGGGAGGTGGAGGAGGAGAGCAATGGGAAAGTGAAAGAAGGCGAGGGATCCGCATGCGGGTCGAAGCTCAGAGCCTGCCGGAGAGCAGCTGGTGAAGGCAGTGCTGCAGGTACAGAAACGATTTATTTACAGTTTGCCCAGTGTACTCGCTTTTTTTGTAATGGAGGTTGTACATGAAAAATGAAAGAGTCTCTCATCATCTCACTTCACTTATTTCCCCTTTTTATTTCTCTGTTCCTCATGTTTTGTTTCTCCTCTGCAGCAGCTGACTGTGGAGGGTCAGGAAGCTCCAATGGAGAAGAAAAGGCTGGTAAGGCTGAAGGAGACGCAGGTCCCTCCTGCTCCTCTTTGGCCTCAAAGGCTGCAGGGGATTCGAAGTCCAGGTTCTTTGATGACAGCGAGGAGTCTGAGGAAGGAGAAGAGGAGGAGGGCAGTGATGAAGAGGTGTGAGGAGAGCAGGAGACCAGAATGAACCATCCTGCTTGGCTGTAAAGTCCACCCGCTCTGACTTGAAAAGCATTGTAACTCTTGTTTGTTTGTCTGTTAGGATGGCAGCGAGGAGGAAGAAGGTGACAGCAGTGAGTTGGAAGAAGAGGAGGATACAGAGGAGGGAGAGGAAGACTCTGAGGATGAAGAGGAGGAAGAAATGTGTCTACCTGGAATGGATGGCAAGGAAGAGGTGAGTGTGTGGCTAAAACAAATTTTATTCATGATGTATGCAGTAGCAACCTACCTCTGTCATTTTGGGGATTAGGCAGTCTTGACATCTGATGATGATGAATCTTTTTGTGGAAATTTCTTCGGGGTAGAGGTGATTCGTTGAGGTTTTGGGCAGATAGCATCTGCTTTGAAACATTAGATGGATCAGATGTTTGTTTTAGAGCAAAATATGATAAAATGCTCTCTGATTCACAAATTCATGGCTGGCTGCAGGTAGAAAATATTTTAAAAATGTGTAATAAGAACAAGCTCAATCAGGAAACATTTCCTGAATGAAATATTATACACAATGAAGTAGAAGAATGATGAAATCATCGAGTGGGAACAGACATGCAGTGTTTCTGGAAATAATTGTCTGATGAATTACATTTTCAATTTTCAATTTCATGTTTACCTGACATTGATCTTGCTCAGTTACCAAAATATTAGGAATTCTTGACATAAATTGTCAAATAAGTGTTGGATATTATTCTAATATGGTCATTAGTGTCATTAATCATATCGGGAGCATTTATGTAATACATTCCAGCCGTGAGGCCAACGAACAGCCTGCAGTTTGTTGGAGGGCCACATTGCAGCAGAGGCCAAATGAAGTGATTTACGATGACTTTGTTTAAATGGAAGAAGCTTTTACGGCTGCTTTAAATTCTTTCTCTGCAGAAAGCTTTTGTCTGTCATGACGTAAATGTGAAATGGTTAACGGGGCGAATTACACAGAAGATTCAGATTCTTTGTCATTTATGGAAAGAGGGTCTTGGTCTTTTGTAGTTGGTGTAAAACATCAGATATGTTTTAACAGTGTGTCATGTTTCCCATGTTCATGCAATCGCAGCCTGGCTCAGACAGCGGCACCACAGCTGTCGTGGCTCTGCTCCGAGGAAAACAGCTGATCGTGGCCAATGCCGGAGACTCTCGCTGCGTGGTGTCTGAGCGCGGTACGTCCAAACTATTTGGTGCCTATTTGCCTTGATGGAAGTGTTGCATTGTAGAGGACAGTTTTTGAAGAACATGCATATCATAGCAGTCTTGAGTTCAATTTATGTCTTTTTAATTTTTCCGTGATGGAATGAGTGGGACACATAATACTTTGTCTCAAAAACACATTCATGAGGTTTGACCAAATTTGGGTTAACCACAGCAACGCATTTACGAGGACCTGCAAGTAATCGAACACTCTTTACTTGTAATAAAATGCTTTGCTTGAATGAAATGTAAGAGCTGTGTACCCGTGTCTCTGTAGGCAAAGCTGTCGACATGTCGTACGACCACAAGCCAGAAGACGAGGTGGAACTGGCTCGCATCAAAAACGCTGGAGGGAAAGTGACCATGGATGGACGGGTGAATGGTGGACTGAACCTCTCCAGAGCTATTGGTATGGCTGATGTATTGTGTGACTTTGAATTTATTGCATTAGATTAAATTCACTAGCAGCTGCAACCTGAAATATTAAGGAAACCACATATGTGAGAAGAGCACATTTCTCTTAACCAGCTGTTAATGTGACTCTCAGGTGACCACTTCTACAAGAGGAATAAGGTTCTGCCTCCAGAGGAGCAGATGATTTCTGCGATGCCAGACGTCAAAGTTCTGACACTTAACGAGGACCACGACTTCATGGTCATCGCCTGCGACGGCATCTGGTGAGTTTTGAGGGGTTTCACGGTTACTTCCTTTCAACTTTACACTGGATGAACATCTGTGAGGCAACTGCAAGCTAAACAATTCAGTTTGTACCTCCTAAGGCGGATCAACACACGGCATAACAGCTTTTGCAGTGCCAGGATTACTGCAAAAACAGGACATTTTTATTAACCAGTTGCCATGTTAATGCATGTTTTTTTTTTGGATATGTCATCTATGTGTTAAGCTTTATTAAGCCTATTTCTATTTGTTTTGCGTGCAGGAATGTGCTGAGCAGTCAGGAGGTGGTGGACTTCATCAGTGAGAGGATCAAACCAGATCAGACTGGCAAAGTCAGAGCCCTCTCATCCATAGTGGAAGAGGTGAGATGGTGCTTCTGTTGCACAACTAATAATTGTATATAATAATTGAGAACCCAGGAATCATGTCAGACATTAAAATTAACCTGACTTCAATGTCTGCACTTCCTCTCTGTATAGGAAAAAAAAAATCTTTAACTTAATCAGTCACTTGGATTTGATTTTAAACTAGTAGTCACATAAATACAACAAAACACAAATACATTTATGCATCTTTAATTTCAAATCCCATGTGCCCTGTTGACAGCTGTTGGACCACTGCTTGGCCCCTGACACATCTGGAGATGGTACAGGCTGTGACAACATGACCTGCATCATCATCACCCTCCAGCCACACCCGTCCGCTGCTCAGTCGGACGACACAAAGAAGAGGAAGCATCCGGAGGGGGCAGAAGGGACCGAGCTGGAGGAGAATGGAAAAGACAGCAAAAAGGCTAAAAGTGACTAAAGGCGAAGAGAAACTGTCCCAGAGGAAGCAGCTACACCACAGACACATTCTGTTCAAAATTAAATCCTGACCTCACAAACATACACAGAAATTACAAATTCTATACGGATGCTCAAAGATCGGCTGAACTGAGATCATTGGTATAGTATTCTTTGTCGTCTGTTTTAGGTGGATTCTCACTTTAACACCCCCTCCAGTTGTTTCTTTTGTTCGCTCTTGTTGGAAAGACGCTGGACACACTTTTTAATTCAGAAGAGGCAGACCCCGCCACTCACTGGCATGCTGAATAGCACATTATTTTTCATGTATTTGTAACTAGAAGGAAGATGCAGGATCAACCAGCCTACAGAGACCAGTGTTTATTTCTAAACATTTTAGAGATGCCTCACCGTCTCTGCAGACGTGAACTGCACTTTTTTTTTTTCTTCTTTTTTTTCCCACACGACACATTCACTCTGTTTCAGTGGCAGTTTGAGGATAGCTCTCTACAGTGACACATTTTCATTGCAGTTTTGCACCCTGAAATGTCTACTTTACTTTTCAAATGTGAAATTGCACAATGCTCTCTGGTTGTGCCCAAATTACAAGGCAGTCATTGTATTGCAACGAAGTGCCATAAAAACTCCGAATTCCTTTCGTAGATTTCCTCAAAGTTACTCAAGAGAAGGGACCCAAAAATGTCTGCAGATAGATTTAGCTTTCGCATAAATATAACGAGGGGACGTTTGTGTCCTTTTTAGCTCACATTGAAGATCAATATGCAGTGAGGAAGCATGTGCTGGCCTAGTGTTGCACTGAATGTGTTGGTACCCTATTTCAGGTTCCCCTCTGATGTTGATAACCCACCCTGAGTTTGTTCAGGGACAGTTTGTGTGACCACAGCCAGAGGAACTGAAGTATTAGGGGTACTCGTCCAGTTGCCCTTTTTTTTTTTTTTTTTCGCCACTTATATTTTTACCCATTAGCACCCATTCACAAGTGAGATTTTACTTTCTGTCTTGTCAGTCACGTAACAGCCCAATCATCAACCACACATCACCGTAATCTTGCCTTTTTTTTTTTTTCCTTTTTTTTTCATCTGTAAATTTGAAATCTGAAAAGATGCCAGGGTTTTGGAAGCGAGTGTACTTCTCATCTGTAAGATCTGATAACAGGGAAACTGGCTGCAGGGAAACACACAGAGACATAAAAGTCTAGCTGCCTTTTGGAGGTGGTGATCAAAGCCCTGGATGCAGTTATTTTTTTCCCCCCACAGAACGGCAAAATCAAGTCACGTTGTTCCTCCAATCAATGTTCTTGATGTCAAACCCTTTTAGCGCCCATCCCAGACCCTTCACCCAAACCTTCTAGGGCTCGACATCAAGAGTGTTTGTTGGCTCTGATTCGATCGACGACGTTTTTCGTGTTCAATGATCATGATTTGAGGGGGGGAAAAATCCGCCTGGATTTTCGCGCCACACACAGCCGTCTCAAGGACTCTACCATCCACCACCTCACATAACTCTCCCTGTCTGTCTTCTGTTTCCATTGTAAGACCTTTTTAACATCTCTAGAACATGTGTTTTTAAGTAAAAAATGATGTTCACTCAGATTTCTTTTTTTCTTTCCATTTCTCGTTAATCATCTTTTCTTTTTCTTTTTTTTTTTTAATCCTTTTTGTGAGCACACTCTGAAAACACCTTGGCGTTGAACAGAGGAGTTGATGCACAAGGTTTTCTTTTTTTGAGTGGAAATACAATTTGAAGAACAGAGAACCAAGACAGTATAACTGTTAAGACCTTTTTTTTTCTCTCCTTATTTGCAGACGCCTCATTTAAACCATACTGTGTGACTGTAAGTTTGTTTCTCGTGTACTATCTCGTCACCTCGCCCTTTTTTTCCTGTACATAGTTTTTTCAATACTTGTAATTGAAGAAAAAGAAAATGCTTTTTCTTTGTAATTGTGAGTCAACGTGACATTTTTGGTGCATACTCTTTTGACACCAGTATGTAAGTACATACAAATACATTTTTTTAGATAACGAGTCAACTGTGTATTCCTGTGTGTTTTCTTTAACACTTGAGTTTCTGTAGAGCTCTTCTATTGTGAAATTCTGCTGACAGATTTGGTGTGTGCAGAAGTCGTATTGAGCAAAACGTTTTCATCAGACGCAATTTGCTAGTACCGCTCAGACAACATTGGGATCAGTTAATGAGGACACAGTGCCTTGTTTGAATATCAGTTTTAAGTATTTAGTTAAAGTCAATGGTTATCTACTTTTTAAGAATGCTGCCGACTACTTTTAATTTTTCTCTCACTTCTCAAAGCTACAGTATGCAATAATGCGTCCATTCATGTTCCTCAGAGGATGAACTTTTTTATAATTATGAGCTTTGCTTTCATGTCGTCATCAGGCTTTAATGTCAACTCTTCACATAACATGGCAGTGAGCGATGGAGAAGAGAACGGCATACAACATAGCACAATCGCTCAGGAAATGCATTATCTCTGAATATTGGGATTGAAGGTGCGGGGAGGTTATTGATGAATAATGTTTACCACGCTCGTCCTCTTAGTTTAGATTGTTAGCATGCCAACGTTTGCGGATTCCCAGGAAATACAAGTAGGACTGAAGATAGTGGGAATGTCGTTAGTCTTGCGCTTGACCTGTGGATGGCACAAGGTACAAAGTCACAGCAATTGATGAGTTTTTCCTGGTTAAAGACTCTGGGAAACAATTTAGCAAGAAAAACAAACAAACACTAGTTTAGTCTCACAAGTAGTTCTGAGGAACAGTTCATCCAAAAATGACAATTCATTCCTACTGACCCCTATGCAGATGGAATGTCAGATAAAGTTTCGTAGTCCATGAAACATTTCTGGAGCTTCACAGCAAAAAAAAAAAAAGCATCTCATTATTCTCCTAAACAAGTTAAGTAGTTGGGTACTTGTGAAAAAACAACATAAAATGGCTCTGTACAGTTAATTTTGTGTGATCCTAGTCTCCAGAAGCCCAGAGGTCCAAAAATATTTTCTAAGGATGTTACTTTCACCCTTTTCTTTAAGTTTAAATCTTCAGTGTCGCTGCCAAGCTAAAAGCGTTAGTGCGCTGAAGCTCAGCTGCATGTGGAGGCTGTTAATAATGCGGTCAGAATCAGAAGCAAAAGCATGTATTCCGTCTACATTAATGAAAATATGGCGGGAAACCTGGACATTGAGGGCAGAGGTGATTTCACAATTCAAACGTCTGTCGGAGTGAGAAGTAATTGAGTTGATTGTAAGGAAAATGTCACTATTTCAAGGTTCAGATGAGAAGATAAGTGTGTGACTTTTAACTGTATGTTGTGTGCTGATCAATTACAGGACTGCCGAGGCCCTTGCACAACCTCATGTCTGCAGACTTCCTGCAGGTGGCAGCAAAGACATTTTTGGACCACGTTTGCTGACAGTTAAAGGTTTTAAAGCAGGGAGAGGTTACCATGTGTCATGAAGGGCAAAGAGCCCGTAAGGTTTCATCCCACCCAGAGACCCACACACACATCCTCAACCACCAAGGACGCACTGAAGGATGAACATCTGAGGACTTTTTTCGCCCTCCATGGGACAAAATCATAGTCCCTCTCATGAAGACGCAGCGGGTGTGTTATATTTTAAATCTCCATAGAAACTGCAAAGCAAAAGAGGACAGACTTTAGTTCCCATCAGCCTCGGGGCCCCTCAGTCCGACCCAGCTATTGGCTGCTGCTCGACAGTCCTGGTGGTTGCTCTGCTCCCGGAGGATCACTGTTGCTGCAGGAACAATAGAAAGCAGGAGAGGAAGCACACCCTGTCCTTGGAATCTAAAAATGTCATCACACACACCAGAATACACACATTTTCTCCCTGTCTTTAACAGGAAGGATGTTTTAGCTGGTGTGCGTATGGATACGAGGAGTGCGTGCGAAGTTTGTCAGTCTGGGCGTTCGTTCTCGTGCGAGTGGAGACGGACACGAAGCCAAAAAACACACTTTGGGTTTGTGTCTGTGCGAACGTGGCTGTTTTGTCCTTGGATTATACAAGTAAGACCCAAAAGTAAGAGGCACGGCTCCTTCCTTCACCAGCCAATGAGCTGTCACAGCTATCACGGCAGCCTCGGCTACTGAAAATCAGCTGTTGCCTATAAAAATGCTTGGCTGCCTCTCATATAGTAAGGCCACTGTAGGTAGCTGTCCCAGGCTGATTTTTCACTACAGTCCCTATAAAAAAAAAATGCAGCTAAAAGGCGACCACTGTGGGGCTCAATGGCGTCCTTGTCCAGCTGTGTGTGTGTGTGTGTGTGTGTGTGTGTGTGCGTGTGCGCGTGTGCGTGCTCCAGCCAACAGATCTTATATAGAAAGCTGGACCACAATAGCAGGTAGTAGTTAGACACTGTAAGTATTCATCAAGATCTTTTTCTATCCTAAAGCTGCGTTGGCCTCGTTGCCGTCACATTGCAGAGTTCAGCAATGTCCCAGCATCTGAGCGTCACACACACACACACACACACACACATTCCAGTGGTCACTGCAGTAGTTTAAATACTTGCTGTGACCGAAAATAGTTAACTACACGATCTTTTACACACACCTGTCAGTCTGCACCCCAGCTGTAATCAGTGGTTAAGGATTATTGTATTAAGACATCACAAGTTGAAGACATCATATATAACATGTCTGAAAAAAACGTAAAATATGTTTAATTGTACTCTTAGATTGGCCCGAATGTTTCCAACAATGTTCAAACTCAGAGAAATCTCAAGCTTCACTCAAAGGTAACGATGTGTTTCGTTTGGTCCTCACTTTTTTTTTATATTTAAATGATGCACTTGACGAGTTGAAATGGCGAGAATAAACTTGACATCTCAAGATTAAAGTCAACCTTTTCAGGCGACATGCTTTAGTAGCTGGCTGATGACTTGAATTATGTAAGGTTGGTAATAACGTAAATGATATTGATATGATACACGTATCAGTTAAGTATGCCGTAAAGTCAAAAACTCAACTTTAATGTTTCACTCCAAGGATGCAGTAATGGCAGAGACCTCCGGCTCGGGCAGCTCGCATCCCTGTCAGCCGCTCATCAAACTGCTGGATTTGATGGACCAGAAGAGACTTTATTCTGGACATTTCGACTTTATTCACAAAATTGTATTTCAACTTTTTTTTCTCGACATTTCAACTCAACTCAACTTGAAATGCACAAAGTTAAAAAAAAACTCCCTCCTCTCTTTTTTTTCTCTAAGCCCTGGCCCCAATACTCTTCTGTAGGTTACTGACTAAACACTCTAATGGAATGGATTAGAATACAGAGCCCTTTTCTACTTTTTTAAAAGAGTCTTAATACTAAATATATATATATATCACTTACAGCAGCTTCAAATGTGTCAAATTGAAATTTGTAGAAAGTAATTGGAGCCTCAATACGCACACACATTTTGCAAGATGCTCCTAGCATCAGCATGACCCTTTAACCAGTGGTGTAGTGGAGGGTATACGCAGGTATACGGCGTATACCCACTTATTTTTCAGGCGACATTGCGTATATCCACTTCTAACGGCCGCGACTGCGGTCCGCCTCCATTCGTTTCCACTCTTGTCAATGTGTGTGTACTTCCACTGTGTGTGTAACATCAGCACAGAGACATGAACACAACAAACAGCCAGTGACGGTCCGGCAGACCATAGCGGCTGTCAGCAGTCAGGAAAGTGAACGCCCCACACACACTAATGGCTGTAAATGGAGCGGACAGTAACAGCAGTTTGTCTCACGGCACACGGAGGCTGAACATGTAGCCGTTCTGCCAGCTACGCTCTCTCGACCAATCAGATTGCTCGAAACTACTTGGTGTAACAGACACGTTGTCATCGTAGCCGGCGGTTTTTTCTCCTGGCACATAAATGCTGGCCGCGCAATGCATTATGGGAAATGTAGGACCGGCAAAAGCGGC
>OMLP01015340.1:0-16901 GCA_900302685.1 Spondyliosoma cantharus | reverse complement strand
GACTGGCTCTAACCATTTGGTGCCCTAGGCGAGATTATTTGCATACGAGGTGTGTTCAACATAATTTTTATTATTAACTTATAATAAAAGATTCACTACCATTTCACAATAAACAACACAGAGTACAACCTGCACCGGTGGCACATCCGGACGGGTTGGCCTCTACTGTGATTCATGATTCATTTATCCTTCTTAGTAAGTTAGCTATCAGTCATTGTCTAGTGTGTTAAGCCAGCATTGCTTTATTTCAACCTAGCTAGCAGGCTAATACAAATGAAATGTCTTCACACAAAACGGCATTTTAAAAAAAGATGACATAATGTTACCTTTATATTGGTACTTCTTCTTCTCCTCCTCTTTTCTTCTCTTTTGGTACTGCGCACCCGAGGGTGTTGACGGCCGGTTCATCTCACAAAATATCAAAACATAACCTGTCTGTCACTTGACGTGACCGGACCTCTGTGGCACCTATCTGACTCTCTGAGGTGCTTAGCCAATGACCACACGTCACATGACTCAGCACCATAAGTGAGAAACATGTCATTGTTTATCTTTTTCTTTATTTTGTTAATATTTTTTATTTTCAGAACACGTGGGGGGGCGGGGCTGCCCCCTATAGGTTTGGAGCTACCTTGGAATTCTAGACATTTCCAACAAATAACACCTTTAGAACCATTTATGAAAATGTCCCAGCAGAAGATCTACAGAACTGAAATAAAAAAACAAAACTGCAGTTTTTCTTACACAACAAGACATACAGTATTTGATATTAAAGATTTGTCCCCAGTGCTTATGTATTGGACAGTCTACTGAAGAAGGCAGAGTGCAGCTGAGATGCTAAAAGAATCAGCTCGACGCTGCATATCTCTGTCTCTATAGTGCACTCTCTAAAATCAAGTTATTCTCTCACTACAAGAAGTTAATTTAATAATGTTAATATTGTATGTAAATAACAAAGGCCTGAATACAACTCCACCTCCACCGGGTACACATTGCTCATATTTGTGCATTCCACCTGCTGGAGGTTTCAACCTGCTAAGGTGCAGTGGAGAAATTACATGTCAGCCTCAGCGTCAGAATGATTAATTTGCGTCTGCATCATGGCATAGTAATCCTCCTCGCGACGCCGTGATCAATCACACGCTGCCCGGCGGGTCGCCATGGCATACACCACGCAGCCCAGCCGAATGCTGAGGTGAGATGGGTTCCTCCCGTAATACAGTCACAACAAACAGCTTGATAGAGTCGGGCTGCCTGGCAGGAACGGAGGTGAAAGATGCAGAATGAGAGGGGAAAATTATTTGTATGTTTGGGTGTTTTCTGTTTTGTCACACAGAAAAGTTTCAGAGCTGAGTAATTAGAGGAGAGGCTTCTGATTTTCAAATCTGCCGAGATGGAAGGAAACAAGAGTTCCACATACAGAGGCTCACCTTAGTGAGGAGAAGCATCCCTGTGCACACAATGACGTTTGAAGTCTTGATTTTTTTCCTACAGAATAATGAAGCAGGAGTGCTCAATTATATTGGTTTCCAACTGTAGCTAACCTCTTTAATGTTAGAGAATTTAGGAAACACTCTCGAGAAGGTCTGTTTTAATACATTTATTTCATTATTATTTGTCCAATGTATGTTAATATATTGTATATAAGGCTGCAAATTAAACAAAAAACAAAACATAATGTTATCTGAGACGTTCAGCCAAACAATCTTTGGCGTTGATATGGTCTCATAAGTTTCTCTTCCTTGTCCTTTGTAATGATTGCCAGGATAATTGATGTTGTCAGTTCAAAAGACTACAACTCTTCTAACAGAGCGCTGGATTCCATCAACTCCTCATCTTTGAAGAATTTCGTAAAAAACGTATCCTACATTATTGTTTATCAGCGTGGATGCTCACATCATCACATTTTGTTGGTGATGTTTTGTGATTATTTGGCGTGAATTCATTCGTTCAGGTGAAGCAACCCAGATTCCCAACAGCCTACTTAAAGCAGCTACAAGGACATTTTTACTTGTGTTGACTTTGGCGGCCCCTGTGGTCAAAAGTGGTATGAGCACCACCACCTCCTGGTGAGATCTGACCAGGTGGCGGTCATTAAGAATGAAGAAATACACAATCTTTATGCTACATTTCCCTATGTACGTCATATTGAGGCATCATAATTAAATTGAAATGGCCTCATGGTTAAAAGTTCCTTGTAGTATGTGTAAAAGTTAGGCAAAATAGACTTCTCTGATTTAACAGAAAAACTGTGTTGGAATTTCTGCAACTGCAAATTCTCAGAAGAACTCATTTACAACAAAACAAAACAAGATTCAGTTCAGGTGTCAGCCAGCGAGGATCACAGTGCACTACACTTCTAACCAGGTCAGTGTGTGTGTGTGTGTGTGTGTGTGTGTGTGTGCTCTCCACTGACACACACAACAACACACATACCAACATGCACTAACCAACCCAAGGCAATGCTGAGCTTTATCGCCAATAAATTACATATTGATTTCACAGTGTGGACGGGGGACTGGGGAACAGGCTGAGCTGGTGAATTGACTATTGAGTTTTCTCCCTGAAGTGATGATCGAATTCCTGCTGTTCCTCTCCACGTACGCGAGCTGTCTGCTGGCATCTTACAGGTCGGAGCGCAGTCGACAATATTTAGAACCAGCATTGTTTGTATGTGTGATTGAATCTCAGGGGAAAAGTCCTGGAGCTGCTCAGTGAAGCTGCTGCCCTCTCAATAACATGGTGCTCACTGGAGGAACAGACTAGTCTATCTAGACTCTTTGGTTTAAGAATCTTTGTGGTTTATTTCACTTTTGATTTGTTTTTGTAGTTTGGCAATCGACGTCACATTTTTTTATGTCTCCACTTTGTTTTTCTTCAGTTGTTAATTTTATGTTTTGACCACGCTGTGCTCACGGTGTGGTTAGGCTAAGGCACAAAACCCACTGGACCAGTGGCCACCATCACCTCCACCTCCTGATGAAAATTCAGCTCACATATAATGTGAACGTGATACTTACTGTAGGAATGTGCTTATGGAACATATCATTTACACTTTTGAATTTGACTGGGCTGCAGGAAAATATCATAAAGGTGTAATTCATCTTTATTTTTCACCTCAAAAAGCAACATTTTAATGACAAAATACTTTATTACAAGTACTACGATACTTACAATATCCAAAGTGTACTAAAATAGATGTTCTCATTGCACTTAAATGTGCAGATTTTCTGGAAGCCCTGAGATCCCAAATTGATGTGAAAAGATGTTATTAAAGCTGAAATTTTCACCGTGCTGCAAAGCTCAAAGCGTGCCAGTGCAGCGCTACCCTGTCTGAAGTGGGTGCACTAACTCTCTTTAATACACTGGAAGTAATTTTCTTTGACATGCTCACAGCATTGAAAAATAATAGTCATATTAATACTGCTCACTTGCAGCATTTAATTTTTGCAACAATGTCCCGTGAGTTTAAAATCCACACATCCTCACTTTTTTTTACAATTTTCATGAGGACTATTTCTACAAATCTGCATTGATATAAACCACCAGTGATTAGCATAAAACGTATGTATTGTTATTATGAGAAAGAGTTCTATAAGCAGCCCTATAAAGAAGAAAGTGACATGTGTTTGCTGTGCTTACAGGTGGAATACACAGAGGTCACCTTGACAGTAACTGCCTCCCCCTGCGTGTGTTCTTATACATTAACATCAGTCGTTTATTTGTTTGTATTTGTAGCGTGCAGGTGTATGTTTGTGTGTGTGTTTGTGGCCTCACATGCTGTGTGTATGATTGGAACACACCTTGCCGAAGTGTACTTAAGACATCATGCTGCTCGCCCCGTTCACAGGGATAATATGATTAAGAGCCACCTACAGCGCTTTGTGAGTGAGTGTGAGCGAAAGATACAGTGTGTGTGTTTGTGTGTGCGTGCGTGCGTGCGTGTGTGTGTGTGTGTGTGTGTGTGTGTGCATGTGTGTTCAGAGGGGAACTGGTCAGCAGCCAAAAGCACCATCTCAATACGTGCTTCCTGCTCTTCCCCCCGCAGGGCTGAAGCAGCGCGACGCCTGCGCCACGCGGAGCCTCGCCTTCAACCCGAGCCAAATCATCACCCAACTATCACCCTGTACAAGGTTACATTAACACTCTGAGGCGGCCACTCACATATTAGGCTTCATACGCTGCAGGGGCCCAGATTTAAGCCCTCAAATACAAGCAGAGAGTTTCTTCATCCAGCCTGCTGACGTGGCGCTTTCTCTGTTTTAATGTGTCTGCAACATGTTTCTGCGCATGTGTGTGTGTGTGTGTAATAATGAACACAAAGTACTTCCTGACACTGATGAGGTGAGTCCACGTAAAAGCCATCATCGCTTTATTGATTTCCTTTAATAAATCTGCGAGGATATAAAATATGAAGCCCTTAATATAAAATACTGATGCTAAAGATGATTTACAGCCGTATAAAATATTAGAGACGCTTAGTTCATTAAGTGCACTGATGAGGAAGATTCAGGTACAAGCCATTATTCCTAATAGATTTCTCTCATTAAATCGCTGATAATTAAAAAGGAGAAGATGTAGATGAAGAGTTTGAGAGGGAATTTTAAAGCAACAGTTTTTTGGGGGGAATGTCCTCGTCTGGTGCCTCGTCCAGAGTCTGAGCAAAGATCAATATCATTTTCATCTGTTTGAATCCAGTACAGAAGGTCTGGGCACGGAGCAGGGGATAACTACTAAAGGAGCACTTTCAATTATGTTTTTTTTTCAGTTTTAACTTATCTACAGAGAACATCTAAGCAACTGTGTGGACTGAAAATATGCAACATTCTCACTCTCAACTCATCAAACACGGCAGCTGTGTCAGCGGCCTTTGAGGAAGAGCTGAGGATCTAAACCTCCAGCATCAGTTTTGCACATGAAGGGCTCCACGGTCACTTTGGCAATAATATGCCACATCCAGTTAGATTTCCAAATTAAAGCTTGCTAAGTATTTCACAAATGATGACATATTATGACTTTTGAACTTGTATTTATGTTCTGAAAACCAATAAATGAAATAAATGTAGTTCATTAAAAAAATCCCGTATTTTCCCCTGAACTGTGGTGGATCAGTCCAGGTTCAAACTTTCAAACCAGACAGTGCTGATCAAACACGAATCAATATTCTGTTACACTGATTCTGCCATGACTGCTTTGGAGTTGTTGGATACGTTACTTTTGTAACAACTAACTGTTAATATGTATTTTTTTCCCAAAATGTCAGATTGTTCCTTTAAGCTCCGAAGCTGAAATGAGAGATGAGTTGCAGAAAGGCGTCCGTGACTGTGTAGCCTACATTCACTGTCAAGTGTGAGAATCTGCACTGTGCATCGTACATAAAGCGGTGAGAAGCGTGATAGATGCTGCTCATTAATCACAGACGGGATGACCCCAAAAAATCTCTTCTGTGCTTTGCTAAAAGAAACGATATTGAGGAGAGGAAATAAAGGCGCGCCGACAGTCACAAATCAGAGGAGCTACAGTACGATCCAGTGTTCAGTACGGAGGCTTCATCTCAAGGTTACAGTCAAAGTGAAGCTGCACTTTGTTCTTCTATTTCCATGTGGTCAGACTGAATAAAGAACATAAGAAAAGACAGGGAAGTCCTTGTCTTGTTTGATATGACAGACTATCATCAGTGAAACATGTTCTTTTTTAAACAGGCTGCACCCCTTTGACTCTGATGCTCACATGTCTACAGTCATGACAGTAACAACTCAAATGGTAGTAAGTCAAATTACTTCATGGTCTTTAAAGGAAGTCTTTTGGCAAACTGTAGGGCCATTGGTTCCAGTTTATAACTGTTTTGAACGAAAATGAAAACCATTTTTTTAACATTTCGATGCCCCAGATGTTGCTCCTCCTGCTGTCAAACGACAGCTTTCCCCACAGTCTGCAGTAAATGAGGTCCTGTTGCGTTGATCACTTCTAGCAGTGAAGAGAAAATGTGGAGAAAATGCAGATGGACTGCTGAGATGCACCACAATCCCTAAAAGCAATTAAAGAAATCAATAAATGGTTAACCTGGAAAGTGCTTGTTCTGCAGATTCTACTTTAAGAACCTGATTGTCACGCAGATTTTTGTGTAGAGTTCCATTTTCTCCGCAATAGCTATAGCTTGCATTGGATTGTTTTTAGAATTGATAGTTAAACTGTACTTAATAGTTATTTTTCATCTCACAATTGCTAAGAGCTCAATCTAGATTTAAAAGAATCATTAAAAAAAAACAGAAAAAAAAACACAATACTGTCAAAAGACTACAGAATTTTGAATTGAATAAGTCTTGTCTCTCTGTAATCTTTGTTTCAGACTGCTGAGTCGTCACGCTCATGCACGCTGTGGGTTCAACACATTACAAACGTGGCTCAAAAACGGAAACTATCGGGAAGAGAAGTGCGGTGCGGAAAAATATTTGTCGATGACAGTGGACAGAGCTTAAGTGCTGCAGGAGACTTACAGGCTAACCACAGTTAGCTTCTTCAACAGGCTAATGTCGGCGTCGCTCCCTCGCCCTTCAACACAACAAACACAACAACAGACAGACAATAGGTTAGTGTTCCCAACTGAAGGGTTAGAAGAAGGGTGGACTTGCTTGGTATTGTCTCTTTGTTGAGATTTTTGTGCTGCCGTCAAGCGAGTGTTCTTTTCTGAAAATGAACCAGACGTTTTGATGTTGTTTCGGGGCTTAACTTCTCCAACAGTAAGGGTTTATGTAGCATTTCAATAATAATCATCAGTGTTCGTGTCTGTCACCTTCGTCATTGTCATACACACTAACAACAGGGGTTCTGCACTTTTTTTTTGCCGTTCATTTTGAATTTGGAAAAGAGTATTTTCATTTTTATTTGGGATTTTTTTTCCTTAAATGCAGTTTGGACACACGTTTCTGTAAAAGCGGTAAAACCAAGAATCCTAAAAAAAAATCACCTTCAGAGTTTGGACGTTTCTGTAATGAGGCCCCTGATTTTCACAAGGAGGAGGACTGCGTGGAGTGAAAGGACAGAGGATCTCCCTGTTCCTGTTGTGTTCATTTTTTAAATTCTTATCTGTCCGCTGTATGGAATTGATGCCTCTTTGTATAATAGAGTGGAGTTTCACCCTCAGGGTAACTGATTACTCTATCTGATGATGACATAACCAAACCTCTTTGTCTTCTGTTTTTTTTTTTTTTCTCGGTATTTTGTTGTTGCATTTTTCATTCACTTTATGCATCGAATTCTTCGAGTCTGGATCTCCTGAATGGATTTTCTCTGTCTTATCCTGAAACAGACAGCATGAAATAGAAAAAACACAGACAGTGTCTGGCGGTGTGCGCTCGCGTGTTTCATGGACAGTTGTTTGTACGACGACAGCAGATGGACGATAAACAGGAAGAGACGGAAGAAACGAAACTGTTCAAAGTTTAATCACCCAACTGCTGCCGGAGCTGCGAGCCAAATTATAGCGTTGCCGTGGTAACAAATGCTGCTTTCTTAATTAGCATTTTTACTCGAGCACCAAATGAGTTCCATTTGTGTGACAGAGAGATCGTCAAACAATGTGGTGTTGCCAGACAATCATAAATGTCTTCATTCATCGTACTGACTACTGTTCAAATCTGTTTACTTGTTCACGCCTCTGAAAACCACTAATGCCTTCACATTTGTACTTGTCATTGGCTACCATATTGACATTTTAACAAAATGTCAAAATTAACAAAAATAACACACTCACACGTCAAGTTAATGACCTATCTTTCAAGTTTGTCACCAGTGACCGCAGTTTGAGACAGCGTGAAACAGTTTTTGTGGCTATATTTTACATGAAGTCGGGACATCTCCAAGGTTTGCACTACAAAAGCAGGATCTCTGTAAAATTTCCATCCATGTTGGTGACAACAAAAAGAATTTTTGACTGGATGTCGGGACGACTCCAGCGTCCGGCGATGATTTGACGACAAGACCAGGCGTTTTTAACAAACCTCTGACGAATTTCCAACTGTGTTTGTGGTGACAAAAACAAGATATTTAATCTCCAGCCGTGTTTTTAACAAGACCTGGGGACTTGGCCAGCTGTGTTTGTAGCAAAAAAACAGCACGTTTTCAGTGAGACCCAGGGACTTCTCCAGCCATGTTGGTAGTGACCAAAACAGGTAATTTAAGCCAAAACATTAACTTGTCTTCACCCTATAACCAGGTGGTTTTGTGCATTAATCTAACCAGAGAGTAAGCTGAGAAAAAAACAAGTTTGAATATTTAACATATCAGCGGTATCGCAGAAATGTACATTGCCAACAATTATTGTCGATTGGGTTTATATTTCAGGTGAGTTACTGCTTCCCAAAATAAGAATTGTGTGTTTTGGTGCATGCATCTGAACATTCACAGAGTGGCACAGGATAGACACTGGAAGCATGTTACTGTGGTTACTGCTGCTGCCAGCGGCGTCAGATGGAAGTAGAAGGGGAAAAAATTGCATCAGCGAGGTCTCTTATAGCACAGAGGGAATGAAGTTGAATCCCTTTGGAGGTGTTGCGGTAAGTCGCTCCCGGGGATTTTCAACAATATGGCCCTGTGCGCTATAATTTCTCTCATCTTCCTTCTCCCCTTGATGTTGTCAGCCCCTCTATCCCTCGCTTTATGTCCTCTGAAAAGCAAATCCAGCGCCGTAAAAAGAGAGCAATAACAGCGTTTTACAACGCAGCAGATGTCACTGTGTTCCTGGGATGCGTCCTCATTTGGCAGCTCTGAGCGCAGCAGCTCTGCAGCGTCATTCTGTCCATCACTCGCTGTCTGGGAAACAAATGAGGAGGCACAATTCATAGAGGCCACTCTTAAGAATGCGATGGCTCCATTTAAAGAACTCTGCTGACGTGGCGAGATGTTCTGGACTGTGACCTCCACAGGTACGGTATGAAGTGAAATACAGTGTAAACAAATGTAGATAAGCATAATTATCAGCATGCACATTTACTATGATTATTGGCTTTCACCACCTGTTGGTTCTTGTCTCCAGCAATTTGCTGTAAGAACTGCTGCCTCAATGCATCTTCTCCTTGATTTTCTGAAAGGAAATGAAATTCTGGCTCTACAGATGACGATCGGTTTCTCTGCCACTTTGGTGCAGACTGAAATATCTCAGCAACTATTTGAGGGTTGCCATTATATTTTTGGAACGCACTTTGTACACACATTCATGCCCCCCTCAGGATAATCTGTATTGTCAAAATGTTTTTTTTTTTTCCAGTGCTTTTAGCAACTGTAAGCATGCTAACACACTGAACTTAACTTGGCAAACTTTATGCTGCTTCACACCAGCTTTGTCGTTGTGATAGTGTTAGCATTGTTGATATTAGCATTTAGCTCAAAGCACCGCTATGCCTAGATGCAGCCTCACAGAGCTGTTAGCAGGGCTGTTTTTCATCTTTCATGAATAATTTCCAACAATTCAGTGTTTGATTTCAATCATTTCCAGGTAAAACCCCCTGCATCACTTACTTACATAAACTTTAATTTTCTTTCTTTCTTTCTTTCTTTCTTTCTTTCTTTCTATTCATGATGTTTTTTCGTAGCTGCTCTAAAGTGCATGTTAGATTATTTCATATTTTATTAATCACAACACATTCACTAATGTTAGGTTGGAGACCGGACTAAAGAAAATTAATTTAAGCCTAACCCAGACCCGTTTTATCGATACATATTTAAATTACAGTTACAGTTTCCAGTTTACCCAGAAGTGACTGTCGCTGTTAGCACCATGTCACAGTGATGGGTCACAGACAGTTGTAGCTCATGAAACACGGCTGCTTGCTTTGATCATTATCAACTGCTTGAGTCAGAAAAAAAACACTTCATTGAAAACTAAATAAATCAAGTCTGCAACATCGACTTTCTTAAACTGCACAGTAATATTGATTATATGAATGTCTAAGCTCCAACAGCTTACTGTTGAGTGCAGAGGAAGCTTCATTTTCATGATGCAATATGAAAGTGATATTTAAAGTGTATATCTCTGCTTTATAAATGCTTTAGAATTGACATACATATACATATAATGTAATATAGCAGCTTGGACCTCTGATGCAAAGTGGCTTTGGATAGCTTACTGCTCACTGACTCATTCAAGTGCTGCTTTGAAACATGTTACAAAGAAACATTTTTTTTCCCCATGTTATTTTTCTACGACTGTAGAAATATTCATCAAAATGTACTCGATGTGCAAAAATGTTTTACTTTAGTCTTGGAGTGGTAAATCAAGGCCAGCTGGACTTTTTTTTTAATCCTCAATAAAAAAACAACTAAATAAATGTTGAAGAAATATTTATGTAGGCAGTGAAGTAGCTTCTTTTCAGAAACGCCGGCACGCTACAGAAGTCATTAGTCACATTTCCTCCAACTGAAACTCCGTCTCTCTGCCGTGAACTGAACAGCCTCGTGTGGTTTGTCTCATCTTGGTTCTGACCTCATGCTTGACTGATTCTTCCGACCTCAACATCTTATGAATATGCCATCAAGGTTGCAAAGGGACTATTGTTACACATCCAGTGTTCATAACACACAGGGAGGGTGAGGTTTCTGGCTCAGGACACAGCTCATCTTTACTAATACCTCTAAACACATATTTCGTTGGCATACCTGCTCACCGTGCTTAATTCAATCAGCATTTCCTGTATGTTCTCCAAAAAATGTCATGCCCTCACTCACTCTGCTTCTTCCCTTCTCTCTGGGGCTTTCCGGCACAGGAAGAAGCGACCTCGTCTGGACATCTCCGTTGGAGTTTTAGAGGCTGACTGTGTGTCATGGAATGCAGACAGCCGCTTGTACAACGTGCAGTGACGGCCACAGTGGAGGCTAACAGGGTAAACACTTGGCAGAGCTGATTGCAGTGTAATTCACAGTACAAGCATATTGATAAGGAGAGAGAAGCAATCTTCTCAGTTCATTCACATCACACCCTCCACTAAATCAGCTCCTCTGACTGTGTCCTTGACTTGCACCTCAGCTTGTTCCCTCTCTGTTAAAAAATAAATCTTTAGTCTACTGCCTGTGTCCTTTTGAAGCTGCTTTAGTTGATTTTCTGGCCTGTTGTGTGCAAAGAAAAGAGCAAAAAGATATAAAGTGAGACGTAATATTCCCTTTTCACATGAAAAAACTTGATGAATGTTAGTCATACATTCGCCCTTGCTTTAGTGCTGGATTGGTCTCCACCAGCATTTGAGACAATATATATGCCTGTTCGGTCACTAGATGTTCTATTTCTTCGCCAAATAGTCTCTATCTTTGTGTCTCTGCTGCTGATGCTGGGCAGATAGTGTGCTATGAGTTATTAGAGCCTGGATGCTGGAAACAGCTGTCTGAAATCCTACATATTTAATGTATAGGTCAGTCTTATCAACCCTGTTTTTATGTGCATTTTAAATTTGCGAGACTAACGGCTTATTCATATTCCTTGTATTTCCATATAGTTTTTTTTTTTATGTGCAAACACATTAATCACTGACAGGAATTCAGACAGAAATCAGCCCTTTGCATTAAAATGATGGGCGGGGCTGAGCTGGGGCCGGCTTGCTGCTTCAGGCACTGAACGTGAAATTTAATCCAGAAGGTCCAGTTTGAGCAACATGTCCGTGAATCTGAAGATGACACAACACTCAGTTTAAACAGGGTTTTACAAATCTGGAAAATTATCACAGCAGGAATCATTTTATTTCTTGTTGAAGCACTCAGTAGACATGCAGGGTCCACCTTACAGTGCGTTTCTTCAGACAGGGATGCTGAACAGCCGGCGATGGACGACACCTCCACAGATCACTGCTGCAGTCAGGTTGATAAACAGGAGTGAAGTTAAATTCACTTTTTAATCCCAAAAGTAAAAAAGTTGGTAAGCGGCTCTGGATCTGAGTAGAATCTGAAGTGACTCCAGGTGTTTATTCCTCCAGAAGGTCCGGATCTGCGTCCCACTCTCTCCTCCAGAGCTGCAGCCGAGAAGAGCCTCCCTGCTCCAGCCAGCCCGAATAGATGCAAAATCACATCAATTTTTGTCTTTGTATGGACTTTATATGTTATCTCAACGAGCGAAACACACAATATAAAGCAGCAAATATGAATTCAGGGGAATAAAGACTGGTGGCATAATATCAACAGCAAAACACAAACACTCATTCTTTTCAACATGATCCTGCGCATCACCCTGAGCTGATGCATGTCAAGACATCAGGATACGCAAGTCTTATTTCTAAGCGTCAGCATGCACTGATGTGAAAAGCAGAAACACAACCCATGAATCAGCATTTCTTCAGTCTTTGTCTTTGTGTTACACTTCACAAAAACTGGTGCTCATTGACGGTATATAAACTCGCCACATCCTCGTGGAAATGTGCCCTGGTTTATGTTTCATGCACGTTCTATGATTTATTTAACATCAGAAAGACAAATTAAATGGTGAAAGAGCTGCAGAGTTGAAAATGAATTCTTAGTGGCCCTTTTCATTTTACATCCAGTGACTCGAGCCAACATTAAGTAAGAATATAATGAAGCTTTAACCTCGAGGTTCTCTGACCAACATGACCTTCCTTGAGAACACAGGAGAAAAATTGTGTACTGTCTTTGTGACTCATTCAGGAACAAACAGCGAGGTGCCTTAAATGTAAATGTACCGTGGACATAAATAGTTTTTTTTTCCCCTGATGCACATCGCTCACATGCACAGGCAGATGAGGCTCCGTTGTGTTTCGAGGTAATCTCTGTTGCTGCGACTGACGCGGAGTCATTATAATGTTGTGATGGACAGAGCAAAATGCTTCATACGGTATGTTTCATGAGACCCACAAGACTGCACACGTTGCTCAAGGGCACTTCAACAGCAACATTTAATGAAAGCCGTCACCTAACATCAGCATCACCACGTGGGCGCTCCACATTGGAAATAACGCTATGGGGAAACCTCACCTTCTCCTTTTTATATGGTGCGGCCGCTCATGCCACCCCTCAACATATTGCCCATATTGCTCATATGAGGAACCGCCCCTGCGCAGCTCTACATCTTTACTTTACCTCCAAAGTCAATGAACTGCACCAGATGACTGAGAGCTTTCAGCATTTTCAGGTCAACAGAAAGTCTGTTTCATTTTCTCTGTTATGTTTTCTCTGCGAGGAGCCAGAGTGCATCTCTCCACCTCTCATCTTTCTCTGAGCAACATATGGCTATTAGTCGAAACCTTCCTCTGCCTAAGCTGAGCAGACAGCAAGAATTACATAACCAGTTTACTCACAGTTTACGTTTGTGTTTTTATCCAAAAAGCTGTAAATACACGGAGGCCCTGTTCATATTTAAAAAGGAGATGGCCCAACTTCTTGCCCCTGACGGCTGTATTTAACAGGCAGAGTGGATTTAATCATCTGTGCTAACAAACGGCTTCCTCGGCTGGCAGCTCTCCTCTGAAGAACAACTCGAGGTTCGACTGCAAGATAACAGCCGTTAGACACAGTGTACTCATCTAGCTGGACATTAAAGTAAAACACAAGACATCCTTCAGTGCTAAGTGGAAGAACGTGCTCCATAACTGCCAGAGTGAAGGGTTTTACTTATCTCTGTAAAGCAGAAACACTTCCGTGATGACAAATAAAAGCAAGACCTGTCAGCATGTGCTTTTGTTTAGATTTCGTGAGTGATGAGCTTAAAATTTCTCTTTGGATTAACAACCACATTTTCAACAATCGCCAGAATACATATTGGCAATGTGCGTTTCTGAAAATCGCAGATATCATGCAACATTACTTTTCTTTAGGTGCAATTTTCAATTTAAGGTTGTGACATGCTCAGGCTGACACAAAAAAAAACACTTATTTTTCAGTTACAGTTAAAGTTATCACGTTTTTGTCGCTTGATACCTTGTTTTTGTCACCACAAACACGGCTAAAGAATGTCCTGATATCTCACTTAAAATATCCAGTGGTTTCATGCTTACAAATGCCACCTTCAGCAGTGGTCACAGCCATCATTAAATCATTTTTCTTTCTGTTTTTTATCTGCATGCCTGTGTTCCATCTCATGTTTCGTCCGTGCCTTGAGCTCAGTCCCATCACCAAGATGTAATTTGTGCAAACGAGGTGAGTTTGTAAAATTCTGCTGTTCTAGATTTAGTTTGTTTTAAGTGAAGATTGCTGGTGACTTGCCGGCGGTCTAAAATGTTGTCTTGTGCAGGTAAATGTGATTAATTAAGGTAATTTATAAAAAAAAAAAAAAAAAAAAAGGAGATATGCTTAGAGTTGAGTTGTGCTGTGAAAGCAGCTGCTAAGAAATTGGGATGAAGAGGTGGAACAAACCAAATGGTTGAGCGGAGAGGGGGAGGTGCAGGACAGCCGGAGCACCTGAAAACAAAATGATTCTGCCAGCAACACATCCAGGCAATTCAGCACAACTATCTTTAGCCTCCGAGAGGCTTACTGTACAGTTTTACTCCTGCTACTGTAAACATGCTGTGTGTGTGTGTGTGTGTGTGTGCGCGTGTGTGTGTGTGTGTGTGTGTGTGTGTGTGTGTGTGTGTGTGTGTGTGTGTGAAGAAATGTGAGTGAGTGAATGAGAGAGAGTAATAAATAAAGAGAGAGAAAGAATAGAACAAAAATGAAATTGCTGCATGCTTTTTTTTTGTGTCCGCTTGTATTTATTTGTGTGTGTGCGTGAGTAACTGAGATATCCAGAATGAGGTGTAGTGGATGCACATGTGCAGAGTGCATTTGCAAAAGTAAGTGTGTGTGTGTGTGTGTGTGTGTGTGTGTGTGTGTGTGTGTGTGTGTGTGTGTGTGTGTTTTGGCCTAGCAGCGGAGGGGAATCCATCATCGTCAGGCTTCTATTGATGCGAATGTCAGACTCAGTGAGGACCGATCACACTGAGATGCACCACAAAGCACTCACTATAATTAGACACACACACACACACACACACACACACACTCAGGCTCACGTGTACTATTTGCCAGAATCTTTGAGTGCACACACACAGGCATACAAATTCGCTCTCTCTTTCTTTCTCTTTCTCACTCTCTCTCAAACACACACACACACACACACACTGAGCGGTGACATCATTCACTCTCAGAGTGACTCAGAGCAGTTCGTCATTTTAACAAAAACAAACCAACAGCTGGGTCCAAAGTCACTTCCTGTTTGCCTTTTACTGCTCGATATTTTATATATATTTTGAACATTATGTACTACTATGCACTATATAGTGAATCCCTGCAGTGGAAAATCTGTATATTTATGATAATCCATAAGTGTCTGAAATCTATAGTTATAAGTAATTACAGTTTATACAGAGTCTTAATGAACCACTGAATGCACACTTATCCTGCCTAATATGTAAATGACCTGTTATGTTGCTGCCTTTAAATAGTCCATTATGCATGTCCCCACCTTGTGGTGTTCACGACCTCGGAAGTGAAAATGTTCTGGAGGCTCTGATTTAACGAGTTGCGATGTGTTTGCTAATGATGAAAAGGCGGGGGACCGTGGAAGTTAATTTTTTGGTGGATGGTAAAAGTATGAGTTAAGTCGTTTAGCATTTCTAAGTCATAATTTTATAACACATCAGAGAAAATATTGATATGATCGACCATGTCTTTCTCAAGCCTGTGCACTCCCTCCATTACATCATCCACTCGCTAGCTTCCTAAACTGTTAGCCTAACTGGTTTCTACATGCCACTGCCTAGGACCGGCATTCTCACGACAAACCACTTGAACAATATCCATATTGTGTACACGATGGTTCTATTTGAAGGCAGCACATGATATCACAACTGGTCTTATGGCTAAACATGATGATTATTTATGTTATCAGTCAACAGTTGACTCTATAGTAGCAGTTCATTTGGATATTTTGTGTTTAACATTTTTCTAACCATTGGCACTCTGTTTGTAATGGTATGCTAACCAATGCTAACAAAACATTTGTTGTTTTAATTTTGGGTAGATAAAGGATGTACCGCCCGTTGGTCATTCCTGGGTTTTTCTTCTCTTTCAGTTCGGTTTCAGTTAGGCGGTCATTTCTGTTGGCTTCTTGATGACATTCATTGTGTTTCCATCCAAACCAAATTAAAGGTCGGCGGTGTTGCTTTCTACAACCACGTATATGTTGAGACTTTCCAGTCCTTTATGTTGCAACTTTATGTTTCTTTAGGTTCAATTTAACATGCTATGTGGTGAAAATGCTGTGCTTATGGTCCAGTTAGGTTTATGCACAAAAGACAGTTGTTGACAGGGTTAGGAAATAATATTTTCCCCTTAAACTTCCTGGTTCTGATGCCTGGAAAATGCCAGCATCTGGACGTTAAATCGCCATTAAAAATATCAGTGGTCACTGGCTTGACAGCCTTCTTTCCAAGCTGATCTTTCACTGGTGATACTTAATTTCTTCCTGATATCAGGGACAATATAATTTATTTGACAGGTTAACTATTTGGGTTTTGTGAAGCTGAAATTATTTGTACAATTATCACTGGTCTACTCTTACTGTGTTCTGGTTTGAAATTCCTATCACGGAATTTGAAATTTCACAGTTTCTCTCATGAATACATAAATATACACAATGTTCACAAAATATACCCATGTAATGTATTTGCAAGTACATGAACAAATCTTTACAAGCAGACACACACGCTGCTGAACATTTTATTAATGTTTTACGCAGCAGTATTGTAAAGGGTGTGTGTGTGTGTGTGTGTGTGTGTGTGTGCGTGTGTGTGTGTGTGCATGTGTGTGTGTGTGTGTGTGTGTGTGTGTGTGCGGGTGTGTGTGTGTGTGTGTGTGTGTGAGGTGTGTGTGTTCAGCATGTGTCATCTGGGGCCATCATATCATGACTTGAACCCAGGAATACCAAACAT
>OMLP01015339.1:11598-44370 GCA_900302685.1 Spondyliosoma cantharus | reverse complement strand
CTCAGGTCCAAGATGGGGCCTCACTACAGGTTTCTTTGATAGGAGAGAAACAAAGAAACAATGTTGGTCCTCACATTATGTGTGTCTGACATCACATGTCATCACAAATAGTCTAGGCTGAAGAAAAAGTGTGTGTGTGTGTGTGTGTGTGTTGCCAGGTTGGAGAGGATGGTTAGTTGCATGCAAAGAAGTCTGTATGCAGCATAATTTAGATAACATCACTTAGCTGCGTGGCAAAGCCAACTACCAATGCGTGTCTACACAGAGATCACATTAATATTCAAACCATACTACTTACATAAAGACACACACAATTAGGTGCTTTTGATAGCCATCCACAAGCTTCTGGTAGTCCTCTGGCTGAATTTTTTAACCACTCCTCTTGACAGAATTGGAAGTTCTATTAAATGTGTCTATGTGTCTTCAGCACAGTCCACATGTTTTTGATCAAGTTCAAGTCAGGACTTTGGGAAGGCCATTACAAAACTTCAATTGTAGCCTGATTTAGCCTTCCTTTAACACTTTTGATGTGTGTTTGGGATCACTGTCCTGTTGGAACATCCAGCTGCACACAAGAGCCAATCTTCGGGCTGTTGATTTTAGGTTTTCATGAAGAATTTGGAGATAATCCATCTTCTTCATTATTCTATTTACTTTCTTTGGAGCAGCAGATCCACTGGCAGCAAAACAGCCCCACGGCATAGCACTTCCACCAGTAGGTATGATATCAGCAGCAAGCTTTCAGGTGCCTCGTCTGGAGCAAAATAAAGCTTCTTTCTTGCACGGCAGCCTCTCAGCTCATGGCAATGCAAAACAGGCTTGACTGTCGACACTGTCACCTGTCTTCTCGCAGCTTCTAATCATTGCAGACTTGCTTTTATAGTGGTTTTTGGTTGACTATTCACCATCCTGACCCATGACTTTCTAGACTTGTTCAAATCAGCAATGGGCTTTTTCAGATCAATGCTGTAATCGCATTGTAGTGTTTGTGGCTGAGTCTAGTGGGTGTTTCAACCAGCCCTATTAAAATGGGTCCAGAAAAGTCACCAGCTGTCATCAGACATAATCACTCAAGTTAAGGGGCCATGCTACAAGGAAATCACACAACTTTTTATACTTCTCTATACACCTAAATCGATTGTTCAGGTTATTGTGTATATATATGTTTTCAGCCAGCAGATTTGGTCACCTTTTCAGAAGACCCACAATAAATTCAGATTTGAAGCAAACTTCATGAATGATTGTTGTGACAAAGTAGTTTGTGAGCTCTAGAAATCCTTGGAAGTGAAGACTGCCATGTTGTACATTTTCTTTACAAATGTATGTAAACTTTTGACCATGACTGTAGATTCACCACATATGCATTACTTCAACCAAAGTTAAACTGTCCTATGCTTGGCCATGCTATGCTATGCTGTGTAGTATCTAGGCCCAACGTTCCCATTCAGTGCAGGGGGGCCTTGGAGAAAGAGCTGGGGGGCATGGCAGCCCAGTGGGAGAAGAGAGAGAACAAAAGTCAGTGGGGGTTTGTCACCCTGACCAATAGAAGGAGTAAGAGAATTCGGGGGAACTGAGTTAAGTTCAGAGTCCATTTTGAAATCCCACAATGGAGGACTTCATGTGGATCCCAACAGTTGTTTGTCAATTTCATTGATTGTATTATTCATTTGCATGTCACTTAATTCTATGTGTGTTATGAGTGATTCATTTTATCATTCTTTTATTTTTCCATTGGAACCATTATACCCTTGTCAATTACCTTTTCATTTGATTCTGAGTTTTTGAAGCACTTTGTCTCAATATAACCTCTAATTGCTGATCATCCTTCTGACGTTTAATAATAATGACTGATTTTTCACAGGTTTCACGGTACTGGCTGTTTATCTCATTGACAGCTCTAATGAGTGGTGAAGCGGGGACAAGTATGATGCAAACTGAGGTTTAAGGTCATTTCTGCACCCACTTATGGATGTCTATAAGAGTGGAAATTTTATTTTACCAGTTTCCACAATGGTTGAGATTAATAAAACAGAATCTAAATCTGATGAAAAGAATGCACATGCATATTCTTCTATTTTTTCGTGTGTGTATAAACAGTTTGAGTCGATATGATCATAACATAAGACTCAGTGGCTCTTGATGTCCAGCCGTCACACATACAGAAAGGGCCACTCTTTCTGAAGAGCCAAGAGATGTTCTTACTACTTACTTCACCTCTATATACATCCTGGGCAGAGCTAACTCTGTCATGTGTTTGTTAGTCGGGATCACATAGTGTTAACCATATGCCTGAAGCCAGTGTTTCAACCACACTATAGTCACTCTAACCATAACAAATAAAATGCACTGGGCTCAAGGTGAGGTAGGTGAAGGTTTGTTCAAGGTAATATCCAGTGCAGTTTGACTCAGGTCGACAGGTTGGGTTTGCCGCTGTAACGGTTTAGTATCTGCATGGTGTCTGACTAGGTGAGCTCACAAGTTGGTTGTTTCCTGAATATTTTATGGCAGCATGGCAAAGCTTGCAAATGGTATTTGTTTAATCCAACTCCTTGCTCCCTGGATTGTTTTTGAAACCGAAGTGCACCCACATGTTGGCTTTCTATGTTGAAGGTGCCGCTCTAATTTTTCACTGCCGTGTTGGCCATGCTGCTTCCCACTTTTCTGACTGACTCATTCACTCTGTTGGAAAAGGCACCACAATTTGAGGCAACTAGCCATACTGAGACATCTACAGGAGCAGGCGTTGTAGGCTATTCACAACTCATTTAAAACATTTATAATATTTTTCAAAAAACAATTTCCGGAGCTGGAAACTGACGCAATATATTGCGAAAATAAATATTGTGATATATTGCAATGTTGATTTTTTTAGCACAACCTTAAATACTATACTATAAATATTAAATACTGGTTCAATCAATTCAACTGTTAAACCTATTACCTCTCCTCCCTCTTTGCATCAGGAAAGATCAATGTAGAAAACATTTAGGTAACATTTGCTGGATTGTTCTCGCCTGTATTGCCATCATTTTCAGCATGTGATGGTGTCACTTTCGGTAGTCAAAAAGACAAATCTCGCTGGAGATTGTTCCTGAGGACAAAAGAACATCACTCTGTAACATCACTCATTGAATGTACTTATAAATGTACTATGTTTTTGGAATTCAACAAGTTAGATGATAGAATACTCTCACGTTTAAAGGTGCAACTTGTAGGTGTACTTTCTGCTGTAGTCAGGATTCTTTAACGCTAAGCGCAGGTTCTGTAACTCAGCAGGCATTCCTATCAAGTATTTGTATTGTGATCTGGTGTGAAAGTGTGTGAGTATGCAGAAAGGTTATACAAAGCTTCTGTATTTTTGCTTCAAACTTTTACTTTTTTTTTTTTTTTTTTACTATTTTTCTTTCTGCTTCAGCAGGCAGCCGGGATGTAAGGGACACTTCAGCAAAAAACCTTTTCATGCATGCTATGCAGACGTTGGCCATCAATCAGCTGCTTTTCAAACAGATGCTGAGATTATTATCCGCAATGTTAATGGCATAATGTTACTAATTAGGATAGAGCACTTTGTGTTTTTGAAAAACGTTAAAGTGTTATTCTTTAGTGCCAGTATCTAATTTGCAAGCATTTCTGTATTTTCCAGTGGCCTGCATGTCTGTTCAAGGTTAGTGCTATCACTATAAATGTATTTCAGCCTAAGTGGATCAAAGCACAAGATAAAAATAAACAGTATCATCTCTCATTCTCGTCATTAAATTGTTATAATTGTATATCACTTAGGAGGGAAATACAGTTTATCTCTTTAGATGATCCTAAATGTTTGTGGGTTCTTCTTGCACTCTTCCTCACACTGAGGACACTCACATTTAATGTATTATGACATGAATGAATGCATGATAAAAGCTCTTTGAATCAAACACACACCAGACGGGGGGATTATTTCTGAAATTTAATGATCAGAGGGAAGAAAATCAAAAGCAGGCAAGGGGAAAATCCCTCTCACCTCCCCGGCAAACTTCACCTTGAGCACAACACATAAATAATCTGAGGTGGAAAGAGCTGCTGCCTCCAAATGAAATGTCATCTCATTAAAGCTGTCTACATTAGTTAGTAATAATATTTATTACAGTCTACACTGGTAAGCACTCCACTGATCAAAGACAGCACTGTCAAGAAGGTGATGGTTTAATGTCTTTGTTTAAATCCATTTAACAAAACAGACAGTGGAAGACAAAACGGCTGCAAGGTGGGGATTCTATAATCTAGCTGGAACTGACTCAGTTTGATGCTCTGTTAGGCATATTTACCGCGGTTTCACCAAGACAAATACCATGATGAAAATACATGTCATTTAGCTATACACTAATAAGTAAACATGGCTTTTGTGCCATTTTATGAGTTAGGACAGCTGAAGATTTTAAGTGTAAAAATATTCTGCTTTGAATAATAATTGTTTAAATACCATGTTTAAAATCCCTGTTTCTGTAGTGGAGGCTCTAAGTTTAAGTTTTGTTGACTTACTAGTTGTGTAAGTCTCTGTTTAACCCTGAAAATGACAGTTTTCACCATCTTACCGGCGTATTCCGGGTCCACATGAGGAGGGTAGAAGCGAAAGTTGATGAAAAAGGGGATGGGCATTCCATACTTGAACCACTCCACCACATAGGGCTGGCCGTTCAGGGGGTGGGACACGTCGCATCCCAGGATGACGTTCTCTCCTGCACGTGCCGTCACAAACTGGGGCTCCTCTCGCACTCCGTGGGCACCTGGGAGAACAACAAAGCCAGGTCAGCAACATACAACAAGGTCATGTAAAAGCCTGCACACTCGAGCTGCAAGTTACAGTGTAAAGAAAAACAATTGCATTCAAACTTTTGAATCTTCACATATTCAGTGCTCACATTTGTGTCTATACAATAAGTTATCTAATCATTTTTTGCTCAAAAACTAGACACTGCAGAAAAAATATGCTTTTTGGCAGTGTATGAGAAGATTGACATGACTTTGCACATGTCAGTCCCCTAAATCTGAAGTTATAAGTCAGCATAAATACTGGAAACAAGGTGTAACAGTTAGCCGATCTGTTTTACGTTTGGGTTTTTTTGCTTTGACCAATTGCCATGCAACCAGTGGAGACTCCAGGGGTAATGTCTAAGGAATAATGTTGCACATAACTCCCTATAAAACAGTAAATTATTGGTTTTGTATATTGATTTTTGTCAATAAATGAGTTTTAAAGAAGCTGGTAGACAAATTGTGTTACTTTTGGACAGAGCCAGGCTAGCTTTGCCAATTTGCCAAGTTTTCTTTCAGCTTTACATTTAAATGCACAATATGTAATTTCTGCCGCTCGACATTTGCTGAGTGTTGTGTGAGGAAGCCCGGGCAGAGATTCTGCTCAGATCTGGAGTCATTGACAAATGGAAGGAACGCTCAGAGATGACTTTTTGGGGGAAATAAAAAGTTATCTTGGTGAGAGGCAGCTGGGTAGCTAATGGCTAATGTGCAGTGAAGTCATCTGTTGAATAAACACAAATGATCCTGCTGATTGTGAATACACCATTTAACAGCAATCATTGCTGAAGAATGTCATGACTCAGGAACAAATGCTCTCTTGAACATTGTTTTTGACATAATGTAAGTACAAAACAAATGAATTGTCATTTTTAGAGATTTTAATGAATAATATTATATCTTTGATAAACAGTTATAATAGTGTTACGGTAACTTATCATCTAACTAACATGCATTTTTGCCGAATGTCAGTGATTTGTTGGGGGGGACTCGACAGCAGTCTAGTATTTGATGCAGAGGGACATAAAATACCTGTTCACGTCCGGCTTTATATTCTTTGAGCCGGTGTTGGCCTTACCTTTCATTGACAGGCTTGCTTCTCTGATCTTTAAGCTATTGTGGAATAAGTCAATTTGAAGTAAACAACATAGGCGCTGGGTAAAATGATTGCACTAGTTTAACAGAAATGCCAAAGAGCATATTAGAGATGGTTCAGATTAGAAAGAAATATAGCAAGAGGGTCTTTAGAAGGCAATAGAGTTTCACCTAGGAAGTGAGTGTTTAAGCCTGATAACACAAACATGTTCTAAGCTACAAGTTCCATCACTCAGGACAGCAAAGACTGCCTGTGACAAATCCAATACAGAGCCAAGGATAATGGGTGGGGGGAAGCAAGATTAACGACACTTGCAGACAGATGAATGTGATTTATCTCAACAGAATCTTTTTCATCTAATTTGTCTGACAGAATGTGGGCAGACAGAAACACGAAAGGCGTAATGTGACAGTAATGCACCTGATGCTCAATAACACCTGGACCTTCAACCTTTTAAAAAAAGAATCCCCTACATTAGCACCATGATGGAGCAATACCAGTGAAACAGCTGTCTGTGGGCTAGCTGCTGAATGGCCACATCGATCCCAGGCTAATTACTATGTAGCTGGGCTTTATGAGCGGAAACCCGGTGTGGTAGCATTTTACCAGTCGATACAGCTAATCAGATGTACTCACTGCTCGTTCCTCTGTGGCCTGTAAGGAAGCAGGAAGGCAGCAAGGTTCTTTTGCACACAGATGATGGCCTACTACCTGCACCGCCTCTCATTAGTGAAAGCAAACAGTGTAAGGGGAACCAACAAGACTTAATCTGTTACATCTGCAAATAACCATGACAAGGACAAATGAATTGGCTTGGTGTTATATACTGTAGCAAAGCATATTATAATGAATGTGAGTCAGTAAAATGGCAACAAACCGTGAAACCATATGTACTGAGGAGTAGGAACTGAGACCGGGTTGCTTGGGCTGCTTGTGTTTTCCAATGCCAGTGGATATTCTTAGGAGTTAACACAACATGAACCAAGTTTGAAAAAGGCTCCGTCATCATCTACTTGGACGAATAGGACACATCTCAACATTTCCACTGCAAGCCTTCTGCTCACTGTGGTCACCACTCTCTAACGCAGTCAATATGGCAAATGGTGATACTGCAGCAACAGCATGGAATACTGTAGCAGTCGCCAAGCTTCTCTTCAACCAATCTGGTTGTCTCAATCAGCCTGATTTATCTGCACTGCTACATAGGGTTGAGCCGATGGCTGACAGTCATCGACTGCCGAGCCCTGTACCATCGTAACATCGTGATTTAAAAGGAACCAGAAAGCACAACAAAGTAGTGTGTCCCCTCAGAGATGCCATAAGACAGGAGTTGTTGCTGTTTGTAACATGTGGGAGAGAAAATGACAAGGAGTTTGTTGTTGCTCAATGTTATGTCTCCATGTCCCATAATTTATTTTCTTATTAAACCTGCCCAGTTAGGCGAACCAAAGACGCTTACAGTGGTTGTCGCTGCTGCTAGTGGGTTTCTTTCAATCATCCTGCTGCATTTTCTTAGCTTAACGTCCCTGTATAGCTAGTCAGCTAGGTGGGTTTCAACCTTCTGGTGCTGAACAGTTAAATTACACATCGACCATCGACCATCCTTACTGCCACAAGGATCAATGGCTCCTCCTTTATATGGTAACTGATAAAAAAACATTAAATATGTAATATAGGCAATAAAAGATAAAAGAGCAGACTAATCAAACCTACTTGGTCTTTCTTTCACTCGCTGTTCTTCAGATTATCAGAGCAAGATGGTTCAGTATTGACTTACAAATATTTACTAATGCTACAGCTGGGACACAATGGCAGACAAATGGTGATTTCATAAATAATT
Organism: Spondyliosoma cantharus; assembly: GCA_900302685.1. NCBI lineage: Eukaryota > Metazoa > Chordata > Actinopteri > Spariformes > Sparidae > Spondyliosoma > Spondyliosoma cantharus. The sequence goes on along the minus strand of OMLP01015339.1, from coordinate 36,640 downwards.
AAATAATAACTAACCAAACAGTCAATTAGCAGTGTCTTTTTACTGCAGCACACAGAGGGAACCTGAAACACTGAAAAGAAGTCCATAACTTCACATGGAGTGAATGACAACAATGAAGCCGTGGACACATTTTTCATTTGGATTGCAGCATATGAGTTGTGTGCAGATAGGCAGATGGGAGATTATAGTCTCGTAGCAGGCTAAATAGAGAGGGTTTATTAATCTTATTCAAAAAATAAGCTTAATAAGAAAAACTTACTGCCCATAAAGTTACAGTTGACAGAATTAAACTAACAGATGTAAACAAAATTATTTCAAATGTAGACTTGCTTGACATAAATTCAGATGGTAAAAAAAAGGCGGTGATGCTCTGAGCTATCTTAGTCTGCATTTCCTTCAGCAGAGGTGCTGTGTGTCACAGCAAGAAAATGGTCAGAAAAACAGATACTACAAATACAAATACAAATACTCAAAGGATGACATTCTGCTCAGCTTCAGTCCCAGCACTGGATGTTTCTCCATTTTGCAATTACCAGAATGTGCTCATTGTGTTATCTGTCGTGCATTGACAACCTGAGCTTTCAAACGCATATTAACGCTGTAGTAGGAAGGGTTAGGGTTAGGATGTTTATCTTATAATTAGGCCTAATTGTGAATGCCAGCCTTATGGAATAAAAACAACACAGATTCAAAGTGAAATGTAAATCAACAAATACCAGGAGAGCTGGGTTTCCCCAAACCAGGGCTGAGGGGAACAGCATGCACAATTCCAACACAACACTGCAATCGCCTTGTTAAATACGATGACCAATATGGAATATCTCAGAATACATCATTACCATCACAGGACTATAACTGCCACACAGTATACAGTATACAGCATCCCTATGTGGTGTACAGTATACAGAGTATATTACATCACTGAGAGGCAGCTTGTATCAGAAGAAGCCTTTGGAGTCGTGATTTGATGTGTGTGCGTGCTCTCATGCTCGCTGGCAGAAGCAGATAATAACCGAGCAAGTGTGCTTTTCCCAGTGGTAAACCCCCCCCCATCCCCTCACTCACACACATGCACACGTACTACCTCAAGCGGCGCTACATGTTGATTGGCTGCCGGTGACATCATGGCAGATAGCAGAAAAACAGGCCCGCTGGAAGGTATGACTTCACTGTTTATAACTCATGAGACGGAGAGGGAGCGAAGAGACAGAGAGGAGAAGCAGAGCCGATGTTCTCATCTTCTACACACCTATAAGAGTTCAGCTCATTTACAATCAAAGACCCAGGGGAGGGCACCATCGCAAGGTATAACCACCAAGGTGCACTCACACAAACACAAACACATCCACACATGAATAGTATTAGGAATGTCAGCAAGGTGAAAGAGAAGAGGAGTTCATGTTTGCTGTGTATTTGGGATTATTTCCCGTAGTACTTATACTTACCATCAGGTGACCCCATAAGTCAGGTTTGCGTAAATCTTATCAGAATTCCCAGAATATCATTTTTATTTTATTTTATATCAAATTGACACGTATTTCCATCCACTGCTACTCTGTGATTATTAGGATTTCAGCACATTAGGATCAGTGTGTAACGCGTTACAAAGTAAAAAGTATTGTAACTAGAGGGTAACTAAGTAAAGTAAGGGATTACTTTTTTAAGAAGTAACGAGTAACAAGCAAGCACTACTTTATAAAAGTAACTTCCCCAACACTGATTAGGATAAACAGCTGCTGAAGTGATTTACAGAGCTCCACTTAAACATTAAACAAACAAATACCATGTAAAAAGAATCATGGAAATATGGAATTTGTGCTTGTTTCTGTTTTCCATCTCCATCAGTTTTTCAGTTTCCAGGGTTTGCACTCAGGATCTCAATGTAAAAATTGGAATTGGAAGTGCATAAGAACTGTTGGATTGGCACACTTATACACAGGTATCAATATTGCTGTCAGTAGAGTTGTGCCCATGTGTTCTACTGTATACAGTTACAAACTAGCTGACCGTGGCAACAAGGCAAAAAATGTCAGTTGCTGTCATCAGAGGGTCATGAGCAACAGTGCTTCTACCTTGGTTGACAGTTTATTTGGCTTTGCCACAAAGGAGCAGCTTTCTACTGGTCAAACAGATGCAAAGCTCCAGCAGGGCCAGAGCACCAGGCTCCTCATCTATATAGCTCAAGCTACCGTGGCAATGCTAACATCAGCTAATCAGAATACTTTGCAAAAAGCTTCTTTTTTTTTCTTTCTTGCCAACATTGTCTAGTGAACCTACGACTAGTTTGTGGAACTGAGTTTTAATTTTAAGAAAAAAAGAAGCGTATATTTTACCTGACTGATAAAAGGAAAACTCGCTGTTTCAAGTTCACGTTGGCTACATCCTTCCTCAAGGACTACAGTTACCTCTGAATGAGGCAAAAGTTTTATTTCAGCTTTGAGACACAATGTTCACATCACTTGACCACCAAACACATTTGTCTAATGTGGTAGTGTGAAGAGGCCACAGCGGTGCTAGTGGTTTCTAAGATCCCAGTGCCACAGTCTATCACTGTTCTGTTTCTATGCACAAAGTTCTGCTATTTAAAAAGGATTTTAACCATCCACACTGCAAAGATACAAAACATTCATGCAGCAACAGATGCTGCATTTAAAGTCACTCAAGGTCAACTGTCCCACACTTTTAACAGCCAACTTGCTCATACTAATGGGGTTTTCAAGTGCATTTCATATTATTGCTTTTGCAAAGAAAAATAATATTGCATTATCCATTATCCTGTTCAGTGTTTATTAATAGACGCAAACATGGTGAATTAATTTTTACTATATTTTAAAGCTGCTGTAAGCATTGTTGTAGTTTTAGCTAACTACCTGTCTACTATTTTGCAGTTAGCGTTCCCCTCCCTCCGCTCTACCACACTTCCACGACCCCTTTCTTTTTAATCAAGGGCAGCTCTTTATTTCTTTTCTTCAAGCTTTTTTTTATTGCTTGGCCTGTTTGGTAGTATAGTGGAACAGAAGAACATGAGGATCCTGCTCTCTGCTGGTTCTCCAAGCATAGTTGAACCGCCTCTATAAGGTTCTTTGTCCTGGATAAAGCAGGCAGGGGAACCAGAAAATGTATTTTCTCTTTTACTGCATGAGCAGGGGTAGAAGAGAAATGGATTACTAACCAATACTCCATAACAGTGATCAATGAACAGTTTTAGGAAAGGTTGATGCAGATTCAGGCAATAATAATTGTAGTAAGAGAAGAAGACACTACCACATACCCAGTTTGCAGCGGAACCATGATGGAAGCAGAGAGGCATAAACTGCAATGACAGCGAAGACATGAGGCAGGTGGAACTATGTTCCATCAGCTAGCTTGATCATTGGTTGACAGAAAAGCTCTGGACTCAGTCCAGTAGATCACTGGATAACACCTGAGAGGACACTGTGAGAAGGAAGTTAGAATGCTAACTGGCTTCCTGCTTCACTATGAGTTTTACTTTAAAACAAACTGGCTTCAGATATAAAACAATATTGATATAGGGGTGGAAGAACAAAATATTATGTTCTATTTAATTGCAATCCCAATGCACAATCTGGATTGCATTCTTAATTTTGTTTCTTTTTCTTTTTTCGCAAAGGCTCCTCAAGTGCCATAACCATAAAATCACATTGCATTATTCAGAATATGTCAGCCAAGGAAGAGCCACAGGAAGTAATTTGTCCGCTCATCATCGCCATCTAGTTGGCTACATCACTCTATTGTTCAGTTGTCAGATCGTCTATTAAGAAACATGTAGTTTACACAAGTATTTACTGCCAAAGCTACTGCAAAGAAAACAGAGAACATAATGATACTTGTGCATTAAGTATACACTGTTTCATAATGCTCCAGTACTGTAAGTCTGTGGGATCTACGAGTGACATTTGTTTCCAGGTCCCTTTATGTCAAAGACAAACTGTTCTCCTCTGATATACGACAATATAGCAGAAGATGTGTGACAGTATAATCCTGTGTGACAGAACAGACAGACCTATTTTCACATTAGAGCTTTAAAGAAAATCACATTCCTATATTTATTCAAGGTGACAAATGAGACCGTTCATGCAAATTCAGTAGTGCAATAAATAAACAATACAAGTATGACACATCGCCACACACAACACACTCTAGAATACTATTTCAGCTGAGACTCTGTGTTGGCACTTAAAACACTGTATACACTGAATAAGCTTCCCTCGTTCCTGTCTCAGCTGGTCCCCTGGCTCAATCCTGGCACTGTCTAGCAGCGACAACTGGCCCACTCTGCTAAGTGCCAACAAAAATGAAAAATAAATGAGATTTTTACACAATACAACATAAATTATTGATGACTGTGGCAAGGTCAGTGCATTATCATGCAGCCTATTACTCTTGCACCTGCACTAAGTCTTCCTGTATCTTAGTGCAAAGTAGAGCTCGGTGATGGTGCTAATAAAACGACAGCCCTGTGAAATTAATGGAGGCATTAATAATGTTGCCAAACAGCCCACTAAGCCAATGGGATGTACAATGTAATAAAGGTCTACAATGGCACTTCTTCTTTGGAATACATTGCTCACTACACATGTTTTCACAGTTCAAAACAACCTAGAACAGGTAGGCCAGATCAGTCTGTTTGCAGCAGAGTTAGTTTACAAGAGCCAATTTGTTGACTCACTCACAGAAAATGTGCATTTTAGAAAAATCTTACTTCTTTCCTATTGGCGCTTGGCCTCTAAACTCCATCACCATCTGCTAGTGAAATCTGCAGGCTTAAATTCTGGGTCTCAAAATTATGCAGAATCTATGATGGCAGCAACCACGTTGCACTTTGTTTGAAATGTGAGAGATTGTATGTGTGTCACAAGAGGACCAAATCATTCATTCAATCTTGTTTCGCCATATTTTAGTCTATAACACTCATGTTGGTAACAGTGACAAGACTCCACTTTAGTCTACATGCTTATGGCTTATCAGTGTGCTAAAATGCTCACAATGACAATTATAGCAGCTACAGTGCCCTTGCAAAATGGTTTTGGGGTGAACATATTTATAGGTGGGGAGGAGAGCCCTGGAAATTAAATAGCTAAATGCCTGCAAAATACAAGGTATAAGCTGCCAGCTCATACTGTTAGTGACCAGGTAAGTGTTGGAGTAACTTGCCCTTTTCAGCATGTAGATTGCTATCTTGGAGAAAAGCTATTATGAAAACAGTAAAATGCAGATAGCAGAAGGGAGGAGAATGCCACCCATAGTCCATATCTGCTGAGTCAGACATTTGGTCATAAACCAAAATATAGGGAATTAAAATGAAAATGCAACCTGCTTGTGGGGCTAGAGGAAATGTCATGGTATCACCAACGTGATTACAACACACCCTGTGGTGAACATTGATGTCTGTATCTAACAAATCATTTCTCTTAAAACCAAAAACGTGAACCCCATGATGGCATAAAAGGAAAACTGTGAAAATCACAAAAGTCAGCTGTCAGTAGGAGGATTTATCCTCTGGAGACCATGGAAGTCTGTACAGATCTCATGGTGATCCATCCAATAGCTGTTGAGACATTTCAGTCTGGACCAAAGTGCTAGACCAACAGACCAACCAACATTGCCATCCTTGTGCTACATGTAAGCATTTTGCAAGGCTTACTAGTACACATTTGTGAGCAAAAGCAGACTAATCCACATATAATGTCTACTGTAGTGGAACATTTCCTCTTTCTCACTGTCACTTGGCATCTAAACTCCAAGACCATCTGTTACCAAAATCTGGAGGCTTAAATCTTGGGGCAACTTGTGCAGTGGCTACAAAGGCAACAGTGCAGCACACTTTGCAAAAGTCAAATGGCAAACAATGGTGCCGTTTTAGTTGAAACTAAAATATATGTGCTTTGTTTGATATGTTGATGTTTGCCTGTGTGTCAACAGAGGAACAGAACATCCACTCATTCTTGTTTCCCCGCATTATACTCTTGAATTCCTCTCAGCCTGAGAAACACTGGCAGATGCAAATTACTGTGCAGCAGAGGATACATTACAATCCACCCTGTTACGTTATATTTAAAGGCAATACCCTTCCCTAAAATAAAGTGGTGCTTAAGCAGACTGCTAATGAGATGACTGAGCACAACAAAAAAATCTCTGCACTGATAAGCCCAAAGAGGGAATTTAAAAAAAAAAAAAACATCATCGAAATAGTTTCCTCACCCCAAAGCACGAGAAGAGGCCATTAAGAGCTTCTATTCCCCTGTGTGACATCAAAGACAAGTAGAGTTTTAGATCAATAAAGCAAAATGTGCAAAACCATGTGAACTACAGTATATTCATAGGGCAAATACCTCCTGCAGGAAAAAGAAATCCACTTAGGAAGAGCCGTGAGTGAGACTGAATTGTGAAAACAAGTGTGCTGAAGCTCTTGTAGTTTAAATGGGTAGAAAAACAGAAATCAAAACATTTTGCCTATAAGCTTTAAGAAATTGCATTGCTCGTTTGTGTTCGTCAGCTTGTGCTACAACCCTCAGATATATCAGGGTGGCTTAAAACACTAATGCTACACCAAAGGGTGGGAGACTTGACCTAATTCTGGTCTCCTGCTCTCAAGCAGGCATCTCTCATCATTTGGAATTCAAAGGAGATCTTTGCAGGGTGCAGAGGCATCTGATCCCTCCTGCAGCACATGTGGGGTTGAGCAGAGAAAAGCTATATATTATCCTGGTGGCAGCCTTAATATTGTAACAGCAAACATTTGTGAGCAGACTGGACAGCAAGACAACATGGTTGACTTTCATAGGGCTTTAATTCTGGATGTAATTTCCATTTGTCGTTAGTCCATGCAAACAAACCAAAGCCACCAGTCAAGGTGACTCCGTCTGCTCTCTCTCAGACAAAAACTTTTAAACATACCTGTTTTATTGTGGTGGTGCTGCTGTCAAAAAAGTATTGTGTCGCACTAATCCTGTCCATCCCCCAAGTTTTCCTGGCGCTGATGTTTATAGTCTGTGTCAAATTCCTCAGCAAAATTCAAATTTCAATGTCCTCACATTCAGAATGTTCCAAATATCCTGTAAATGGCCAAAGAGATGACTGCCCATGAAAACTGACATTGCATCCCTCAACAGCAATCCAGCCAAATATCGCCTTAACCTGTACAGTACCTGTGCAAGCAGTTCTGTCTTACAGATATTGTTGCTGACAGCTCCACAATGGTGTCTCCTTGGCCCTATGCCCTCTAGGTTTACCCTGCTGTCCCTTCTGGCTGCTTCCAGTCCCCACCAGAAATCAAGTTCCACAACTGAAATTCATTGTGACAATCCTTGTGGCGGTAGAAAATTCAGACAAAGCAGATGGTTCAGACAAGAATAGGTTAAAAGAGGCAAAGTCAAACTGAAATGGCTAAATCCCAAAGGCTGTTATGGCTATTCCATTAATGTGGAAGCCGAAGAGTTCAGATAAGAATTTGAACTTTAATCCCTCCTAATACAGTGATCCAATTGTTCAATTTAGAAATCTAGAGAACATTCTAGAGATTCTAGAGACATTCAGAGAGTCAAACTTTGTTTTAGTAGAGTGATCTATGGAAACAATAATTAAGATTTATAGTATGTAGGAAAATCATTTAACTGGATGGATGATTTTTTTGTTTATTGAAAGTAGACCACCAGTAGTGCTGTTCCATTTATTCACAGGGGACTGTACAATGGATGAAATGTGATGTGTTGCCCATCTCACTTCTCCTTTGAGCTATTGGCTAATTAATCTGAAGAGATGCAGTCAATCACGGTCCATCTGAAGGTATTTAAAGGTTGAGAAGCTCCACTCCAAGGCAGCAACAAGTGTTGGTGCATTGTGAGGCAGATGTGATGTGAGCTGAGATTTTCAGTTAAAGCATAACTCCAACACATTAAAGTATGTTAGGAGGTCTTGGGGTGTACTACTTCATATGTGAAAAGTAGTATAAAATCTTTTGTGGCTCCAGAGGAAGCTGAGTGTGATCTAATAACTTGTCTCCAGTGATTTCACTCAGTGGCTGAATTGCATTATGGGTAATGTAGGCACCAGGTTGAGAAAAAGCAGTCCTATGGTTTAGCTCATTATGGACAGCTTAAAAACAAGTGATAAAAATCGATACAGCGGAAACAAAGATATGACCTTCACTACACAATGCATTCATTCTTTATCATTACCCAGTTTATTTATTGTGGTGATTTGGGCCGGCAAGCTAAGCTTCTATATCTGGCAATAAAACATTGAAATACTAAAGACATGCATTACTGCGATGAACAGTCCTGAGAATGGCTTCTCGCTATTCTGCCTACCGACACTGAGGTGACACGCCAGCAAATGTAGCAATGCTACAACATCAGCAAGTGAGGAAAGTGTGTATCAAATTCTTTAAAAAATGACTTCTTGAGGCAGAAAATACATTCAACTATGTTTTAGGCCTCAATGATACTCTCAATGAGTTTTGATGAGAAAAGTGAGTGTAAAAATACATTTGTTTACAAAAAAAACACGCCAAGGGGTACCTGAAATAATCTTCACACTGATTGAAGGCACATATTAACTACCAGCAGATGGGACACATATTCAATACAATCAGCCAGTGTTTCCATTAGAGACTGTGTTTACTCCTTTTTGATTGTTGACACATAAATTAATGTGAAGTTAAAGTAACAGGTGGGTGTGTTATGAATGTTTTTTTTTCTGCACTGACATTTAAAGAGGTGTCTCAATAAATATAGCTCCATATATGCAACACTAACATATAAACGAATATACACATTACAATAATTTCACTATTTCTTACACCAATAATCAAACTGGGTTTTCATCTAGAGGGTGTGAAACCAGTTTTCTTCTTCTAGGATATGGACCCTGATGAGCTCTGTAATTCTGCCAGTAGTAACCAGAAGAGAAATCCAAATAAATAATTATAAAAATATAAATAAATAGATATATAGTATTAGTATCTCTATGTTAGAAAGGAATATACTGTATGTCACTATTTCAAACACTGCCCAAAGAGACTGCTGGTAAAGATGTATTTAAAATCTTTTTGGAAAAGGTTATGCTTCCACTTTTGAACCTGTTACAGGCCTAAGAGTCTTAGACTTTGCTGTGGAGTGTCTGTGAAGAGGACAAAGAGGTGTTTTAGAGCCTCTTACCTCCCGTTGACTGATAGGCATTAAGGCCAGATGGCTGAGGGTGGATCAGTGGACAGTCAAGTTCATGAACGCTCACAAAGAAGTGAGGGCAACTCAGTGACTGAAATGAAACCAATATTTGACTCTGTAAACTGTAGAGTATTTAATGACCTAACTTCTATTTCATCTTTATGACTGTCAGTGACAGTAAACAATCAACAGCAATAGCAAACTAATGACTGCACCACACTGCATCTGCTTATGATTTCACAATGATTAAAATCAATTACAATAATTTGCATCACAGCTGCACAGCCTTTGTTAAGTATGCATTCAGATTTGTTCCATTGTGTGCTAAAAATGTCTTTTAAACAATAAAAAACTGTGTTGTTGCTGTGTTTAGTTTTCACTGGTTCTCGCTGCTGATTAAATGAGGATTCTATGTTCTCTTCTTGCACCATAACAGGTGCACTCACACCTGCCATGCAGCAACTGAATCAAACACTGGCACATCTACACCCACCGAGCAATTCGTCTGGGAAGGTGAGAAAGCCCTGATCAAACTCAGAGAGCTAATGTTGGAGCACTTCCAAGTTTAGTGTGAACGTTATGAGAGGGAAAACTAATCGGAATAAATGCGGCACATTATGGGATGACTATGCAGAGATGCATTCTAGTCAGGAGTGGTGTAGACAGACATTTTGCATCTGCTCAACTGTCAGCATGCATTACAAGCTTCAGCCTGCAGCGCTTGTTTTCCTTGTAAAGAAACTGGGAACGGGTCATGATGACATTCCATCACTTCAAGCATTCCTTGTGCATTGTGTGTAATGCATTTTTTACAACACAATTTCAAATACACACACTGACACACACACAAATCTAGCAGATGTTCTAAGCCAGTAAGACTAACAACACTGCGCAGTATTCATGACTGAGACGATATAGTCCTTTTAAATAATGGTAGACATCTGGTCACAAATAGATCATCACAATGATTCAGTGTACTAAACTGCAGGAGATTCTTCAAAGAGTACATGTAAGCTTCAACTCACTTTCAAAAAGAGATTTTAATGGAGCCAGTCATTGTTTCCTTGATGCAGAAATGACAGGAAAAAGTTACTGTAGATTGCTGCAGTAGAAAAATATTACAAAGCACTTGATACTGACCATTGCCATCAATGCCTAAGTTTCAAAACCCACACAAAATCACAACAGTTGGTAGAGCACTCATGTCACACCACTCAACACTCAGTTGGATCTAAGTAAATATAGTGATGATGACTATCAAAAGTTAAGCTTGGATAGTGAACATGGACCCTGAAGACACATGTCTTAATGATTGAAAGCTTTGGGAAAAGCTCAGTATGAGGACCCTTTGGATTGTCACAATAAATGATTTGATCAATCAACAGACAATCTCTTCAACAGCACAGAGTGGTGACAATATAAAATAGTCTGCCAGCTGATTCATGTATTGCACTCTCAAGCCACACTGCCATTACTGAAGTGGTATAATCAAACTGAACGCACTTTTACTGACACAGCTAGCTGGCAGTCTGTCTCTGATGGATGACTGTGCAAGGAAGAAATCATCTTTATATTCCCATTGAATTAAATGACTCCCTTGAATTTGGAAGGGAGTGAGAATCAACATTACAGTCTGCAGCTCTCACTGACCCCACTTCATAAAATCACAGGCAGCCACTCCCAGGTCCCACAATCACACAAGACCATTACCTGCCCAGCACAAAATGATAGAGAGCTTAATAAACTGGTGGCTAGGTGAGCCAAACCACTCCACCTTACATTTGTATTCCTCACCTCTGGTGTGCTGAAAGGCTCTATCAGTGCTTACAACACCTCATAAGAATTTATAAAACCTACAGAATTTAAATCAGGGAGGTCAAATACTCTGTGGAGATTAAGTTTGTGGTTTTGAATTGATGAGTGCATGCAACAGTTAGGGACAATGTGTTTGAATATTACAATACCTAGACTTAAGGCTGGATTTAGTCAATGCAAAGGGTAAATGGATTCCTGCTGTAGATGCAGCCACAGTGAACATTTTTGATTTTCCTCAGTTACTAATTTTCATCCATTTGGACTTCTGTATTTTTAGAATATAGCAAAATTATTGCAAACTATTGATTATTAAACTACACAGCTTGCTTTTACTTCAACATTGCTAGTGGTACAGATTGTCTGTCAGTCTTTCAGTTTGCTGTTACAGTTGTAAAGGGGACATATTGTGCTTTTTGGGATATTTCCTTTCCTTTAAAATGTATGGACACACATTTACACTATATGGTGTATTTCCATTAATATGCATTAATATGAATTATTTCCATTAAGAAATTAGATTTGAATAAGATGCTCTGCTGTATTACTTGGTAAATGGACTGTATTGTGAACTGGAGGAACCAGGGATGTAACAGAGAATCAAAGAATAACAGATGACCCACTCGACCTGTTGTCACTTCTATCTCTGCTCCCACCTATTATTCTACATTATTGAAGCATGCATAAGCACTAAGATGAACAGATTGTTATTTCATGTCACCTTAAGTTTCCCAGTGGACCCCTGAGATCAAAATCTATTTTAGAATGATTCTGGGAAAAGTGTGACGCTCAAAAATAGTTTACAATGACTGGCTGATCCACAAATTACAAACTAATCGGTCACCAATGGATCAGCCTTATTGCATGTTTTATTTTGTGAAACAAATGTTACTTTTGTGGATTGCTGCTACAGCCCTTTGCACAGGTTTACTATCTTTAAGTTAAAGATCGACTGACACTATGATCGACAACTCTGTATTTGAGATGTCTTGACTGCAAACATGAATTTTCGATACATTACTTTTAAACTGTGTAATTCTGCTGCTTCTGTCTCCCTGCTTCCTTGTGTGGAGGCTTTGACTTTTCTCCTTTATGATTTATAAATATATGATATTGTATTACCGTCAGAATGGTCTTTGATATCCCATTAGTTACCCGTTCATATTTAATGTCACACTTAACCTTGATTACTTTAAATAATATATTGTACACCGATCTCTTGTGTTGTACACTCAAGCCCTCTGTTTGCATTGGGCTTCAGCTGAAGGACCAAAGCAGTCAGCCTTTTTTCTCTGTCTCTCACCCTCTCACTATCTCCTTTTCTGGTGTTTTAGAACTCAACCTTTTTTCTCGTTGAACGTTACAATCTCAGGTGACCTACGCTGCAAAAATTGTGAATAACTTTAAATAAAAACCTCTGACATATAAGAAATAGGGTGACTCTCTTGTCAACACACCCTGGATGTCATTTGTTGTGGGGTTTCTTATGACTTTATCACAAAGTAAGATTAGTGTCTTATCCAACCATCTTTGGGTTTAACTCAGCTTTCCTGGTATCACGAAGCTGGATCACCATGGTAACCTATGCTGCATGGCTAACCTGGTCCTGAGCAGGATCAGTTCAGTGGATCAGATGAGAGAATATCAACAGCCTGCCAATTAGATCACTAGGAGAAACTGAGTCATTCTACCGACTAGTACGAAAGTGGCTACCTGCTTTAAACTAAAGCGTAAAGGTAGCGTAAACTATTCTGTAAAAGCAGCTCAGCTTAACCAGATGTATGCTGAGGATTAAATTATAAGACTCAATGAGATCATAACTGTAAATAAAAAGTGTACCCACTGTTAGCCTTTATTTGAACAGATTATTTGTCGCACTCAACTTGGTTTTGGTAACAGAAACTGCCTGACCACCTAAGGGCCACCCATGCCAAGATCCACTACAACAATAACTACAAGGACAACGATGTGAGCATCCATACTGATGAACAATACACGGTGACACCAAGCATACGGTATGTCCAGTTGTGTAGTTTTACATTGAGGCCGTTCTGCAGCAGTATGTCTCAGGTACGTTAATGTTTTCTTGTGTAATCTGTAGCCAAATATACATCAATTTAAGCGGCCTCTCAGAAAGTTATACAAAACTTTGTCAGACTGATATGAATGTTTCAGACATAACTCGAAATCTTAAAACTTGATGACAAATGTCCCAATCCACTTATTACTTTGTAGGCAAAACATTGCTCTCTGCAATCTGAACATTTAATCTAAACATGACAGGCTGACAGGTCTTTGAGTGAGTCTCTTTTTTAGTTTTTAGTTTTCTTGGCTTTCCTTAGTACAAGAATTTATTCTCTATATTAAATTATTGCAGTATTATGATCAGTAACTCCATGGTGCTATTAACTGTTGTGTGTTTTCTAATCTCAGTGTAATCTCAGAGTTATGGTCAATGAGAAATTTGAGAACAAACTGTATCAGTAGACTTACAATAACTAGCAGCTGGTGACTGTGCATGCCTACACCCTTTTATGAATGTATTTGTGGCGTTACATAACAGAGCTATGATAGATTTTACTTTGGGGCCCAGCTAGTGTCGTCTCTCATCAGCCACTGGCTGTTCTTTTCGGCTGCCTCTGCAGATTACTTTAAGGCCTGATGTAAGCTTTGATCAAAATCCTTCAGTAAACTGGTTAGAAATGTGAATTCAAATCAACAGCATTCTACTGCTTCTACATGCGTCTCATCTACTCCGTCTTCCCATGACGATGCGAGTTCTGTAATGTAAGCAAATCACTTGGTGTTGTACTACAGTTACAGGTCTTTGCTGATCCCCAGCCTCATTTAGAAATCATTAGTGTTCTGCAGTACCAGAGGCCATGGACTAAACAGAGAATTGTGCTATATCTACTGCAGATGGGAGGGCAGTCAACACTACTTTTATCAACAATGGTAGTTTATCTTACATTTCTCTTAAACAAGAATATAGGTGCTTGTGTAACCCCGTTCCATAAAACCATTCAAGGAAGCAGCTTTGTGCTGCACTAGGCTGGTACCCACACATACATTGGCAAAACCAACAAATTAGTCCTTATCCTTGAAGTCTTTTCTCTTGTAAAACCAAAAGCTATTGTTTGAAAAATTCTTCCAATAAAGTACAGCCTTATGTTGACGTTTGTTTTGGAATAAAGCGAAGAAGAGGCAACACTAAAAAACAGACTCTGGCAAGCCACACAAAGGTGACATTTATGCTTTCTTGGAAATGTGTCTTTTCAAATGTAGCTGTACTGTTTGTACAACAGATCAAGTACACATTAGGGATAGGTAGCGAGGACTGTATTGATATTGGATCCTGATTAGCCAGAACCACAACACTGATAAACTCCAGATTAAGGATGAGCATTTAAAGCAAAGATGTCTTTCAATAGCCACCCGAACTATTTGACGATTATTCAATTATTCAAAGATCTGCTGTTTGTATGTATTGTAGCATATAGTGGTATGGGCTTATACTGATTCCATGTGGAAAAGATCATGCTACACATGTTTTACAACAGCCCGGTGATAATAAAAAGATTTTACAAAGGCCTGTAATAACACAATACCTGGCGGTATTACAGAATTTCCAGGCACCAACAAAACAGTTTTCACATGAACTTTGAGAATATTTCCATTTAAACTAAACTAAAAACTAAACCAAACTATTGTTCAAATATTCAAAATCATGACCCATCCCTACTCCAGGTCAAACGGTGCTGCTTTGTAATCGTGGTCCGCACTGCCTGCTGTTAAGTGCGTGGCGGCTGCATTGCTGAAATGCTGCTGCTAATTTGCGTGTGTCTACACAGGCAGATTTGCTGCTGCAGCATGGCTCCTGACAATTATTATTAATAATTATAATGATGTGATTTTCCCTTTCCCCTGTTGAAAGAAAGGGCAGGGAGAAAATGAGGTAGGGAGGCAGAGAAAGAAAAAGAGATTGTATAGGAAAAAAAACGTCCCTTCATCTGTTGTGACATGTTCAACAGATACAGACATTATCTGCATAAGCCGCGCTACTCACTGGCAGTGTGGCTGCCCTAACTCTTAATGGGGAGGCCAAAAAGGCCTAAAAGAAGTTTTACCATCCACATGCACTGCTCAAGTAGCCAGTGTGTTCAGCCAGTAGTTAATTCATTCTAACGTACCATAGCTGGCATTTTCTGATCATCCCTAATGATGGTGAAGGTGCTATTGCCATGATTACATTTTAAATTTCGCGATAGGGTGTTTGCATTCAGCTTTCAAGGCATGACATCATTAAATTTAATGAAAAAGCCACTAAATACAACGTAATACAAACGTTATGTGTGAAATGTAACTGTGTGTACGGGGTAACACCTGCAACTTCATGAAAACCAAGTTACTAAATGTTTCTGAACTCAAGGTAGTGCGTCACAAAGAACAACTTGTTTATTAGCACATCTCTCTGTTTCCAACTACTGCTTTAACAATGAGAGACAGACCAACTCTCACATCCCTGCCTTGTGAGAGTCTTTGAAGGGGTCTTTTAAAATCACAATGTTGAGATTGAACAGATGAGTTTCTCCATTGTACCTATGACTTCTAGGCTAAGTAAAAGCAATGGTGTGCCAAGCAACCAGCTGTTGTATTGTTCCAGATGAAAATTTAACCAGGGGCTGTATCACAGCCTTATGTGAAGGAAGGCTAATTCTGTCCCATTCGAGGCATTATTTTTCACATTAACTTGATATAATAGAGTTTCTGCATAATGAATATGGGGAGGTCCAAACAAAACAAACAGTGTTGTTAAATGTTCAAGTTACAGAATAATGCTGAGACTTCTGCATTGAGCCTCTATATTGAGTCTACTTCTCTGGCTCACATTTGAGAAAATAGGCATATGACTCAGCAAAAGTCACAGCACACTATAATAATCACAATGACCCACAGGAGTATTGTGGCACTATTTTCCTGCTCCACAGAGTAGCCTTGCAGAATATATTGCATGTAGGCTTATATGGAGAATTAAATGACAGCAGTCATTATTAATTTGGGTTTAAATAATAGCATAGCAATAGCAATAGCAATAGCAAATAGCATCAATTAAAGTACATATCTAAACAGACACAGCTCATATTCAGCTGCTAACATGCCAAGACTTCTGCCCTTGAAGCTACAATTCAGCAGCTGCCTTCAAAAGGAACGTTTAAACAATCCAGGACATTCAGCCTGTGTGCTGAGTAGTTGACATCTGCCAGAAACCAGAGGGAATGCTTGCTTTGAAATAAATCTCTCTAATTATATGAGCTATCACTTCAATTAGTCAACACCTGTCTCCTCAGACCTGACTCGTGTTTGCCAACCACAATCAATAAAAGCAAATATCCGATTTAAGATTTGACTGAGAAAACTGACTGACTGAGGAGCCACCCGCCATCTTCAAGCCACTGGCTGTTAGAGGGATTGCAAGCTGTTGCAATGATGTGTGGCTGTCATTGCTCTGACAAGGTCATCACATCAGGTCACAGCAGATAAGGGGACACCCATGAAACCGCACAACAAATTCAAACTGGCAATAAGAAAGAATTATCTAACTCCTCTGACCTTCTCTTTTTATTTCTCCTAATTTAGTCTTTGTACAAACTCATTTTACTAGTCCTGCAATTTAAATAACAAAGACATGAAAAGGGATAATGAAACAGTATTTGTAGTATATATGTAGGACACAAATCCTATACTGTTTGCAAAATGCTGTCGTCCAATCTTCACAGTAAACACATTTTACCTGGTGGTAGAGGAGATACAATGCCAGCTCCTCTTATATGTCTCCATTTAGACATGACAGCTAATCCCTGCCCAACTCATGTCCACAGTGCACTCTTGCAGCTCTGAACACAGATAGGTCTCCTCGACTTCAAAAAGCTTACTTTTACGTTTGCCATTTCTGTATTATTCACAGGTTCCTTTTAAATACAGTATATTCTCTTCAAGCAGCTATACTTCAGTGAATATCCAGTGTCTGCATTGTTTCTTAGCTCGACAAGAGTGACCTGACCTTTTGATGGAATGATTAAGAACAGTTCATGTCAGCAATACACTAAGTAAGTTGTTACTTGACACCTTGAAACCAGCCATAAAGACTAGCGGGCTGATCCATCTGCTTCACCCTGGAGGGGTGATGGAGAGTCATTGATACTGCCATGGGCACAGGGCTGCACAGACCGCTGTTTGTTTGAGAAAATACAGCTGCTGTAGGGCTACGTTCAGGCAAATCTGAAAGATGGAGTGTCCACACTATCATTTGTGAGTGATCAGATCATATTTTTGTGTCCCTAAAAATGAACCTATCTGCATGGGTTGTTGTGGTAAGGCATCAGCAACATCGTACAGCTGGTAACGAAATGGAGATGCATTATTTCGCTCACCAAACAATTATACTGTCAAGTTGCAGAGCAGAGAACGTATTTCAGTGTCTCTGTCCACAGACTGTTTTTCTCTGTGTTGTCTTATCTGTGTTTCCTTCAGAAACAGGTGATGTCACATATTTAGCATATTTCGCATGCCTCTCAGCTTCTCCATTTTTTTAAAAATTAACACTAAGTGGAATACCTCACTGCTTCATCCAGAGACATACACAGACTGAGTTGGGAGTTAGCATTCTCTACTAGCATAAAATGCTATTGCTAGTTCAACACCAAAGTGTCTGCCATAGCCATGAATGGTACCAGTGGACTAAAGTATTCATAGTATTAATTTTGGTTTGGCTTATGACAAGTATGGTGGATTTGTTGGTTGGAGTTGTGACTGTGACTGGGTCACTGAAAGCAAGGAAATCATCCTAGTGAAATCATTAACCGCCCTTACAATTTTGGCCTATTTACTGCTAAAACAACAGTAAACAAGAGTCATTTGTCTGTAGTGTCTGCTGCCAATTGTATCTAACACGCTGCCACCCAGCAGTGAGGGGATCATGTGTCATATACTGTGCCACAAAGGCCAGATACCAACATAATCAGTTTGTCTATTGCTTGTATTTTCTACTGCTTCCCCTAAAGGGAGCTATATGCAGCCTTGCCTATAGAATTTGCCTCACCCTTGCTGTATCAGGGTTAGGATGTGAAGTTCAGATCTTGGGGCTGAATTTAGTGGAGCACAGTTGAGGCTATGGTGAGGTATCTTATGGCCCTATCCAATGAATGTTTAATGGGTCTGGAGAAGTCGGCGTGAAGGAAGCTGACTGTGCTGCATCAGTAGGCCAGGCTGTAAAATGAGACAGGGGAGGAAGCCAGCCAGCTCAGGATGGTGGGAGGAGAGGGGAGGGAAGGAGAGAGTGGAGTGCAGTATTCAGAGAAAGTATACAGAGCAGGACAGCAAACCAAGATGTATGTAAGCAGGAAGCCATTACCAAAAACCACACTGCTGCACTATAAACCCTCCAAATGAAAATGGTATGGGTAGAAGTCATATATATCAGTAATGTCCTATTCAAAAGCTCCACTGAAACCCGGCTTATTCTAGTTGAAACAGACTACACAGGCTATTAACTTCAACTGCTTCACACTTCAAATTGCAAGTGAGGCACATGCTCTGTCTGGTAAATTGAATATACTTTATCCATTCGTGCTTCCTCTTCCTGACAGTCCCAGTGCACATGTGTCCATATCTGTAGAACTAGCAGTGGGTGAGCGGTACAGAGGTACTGAACTGTGAGCACTGCGATCTCGAAGCACTGGGATCTCTAAGCAGATCAGGGATAAACTGTCAACTCAAGTGAAGGCCTTTCTTTGGGCACATGGGTTGTATTTGACTACAGACTCAAACTGGAGGCAGAATGCATTACCACTGTCTATAAACAAAATCAGGATCACTTCAAAGGATTACTGCAATGTCATAATAGTAAAGTTACAAGGCCTAAAGATATGACAAGCGAGAGAGACCTCAGAGTTGGCACGCAATGGCTGGATGGCTGCAAGATCTCAGGACTGGGGGAAGAGACACAGTAACATCAGAGAAGTTTCCGCTCTCCACTAAAACCATACTCTACATTATTATGGACACTCAGATGTGGCCACACAAGGCGTCTCCACTTCTCTGTGTTAAACTGACCATATCCAAAGCCTGGAGGTAGGCCTTCGGGCCAGGAAGAAGCTTCATTAAAATTTCTCATGCACCTGAACTGCGTCCTTCACAGTCCCTCCCCACTCACTGATTGGAATAAAGCTTTCTCTGCCCATCAGGGACTGTTACTGTGTACATTTGTGTATCCACATGCCCATCTGCAAGTCCCACGCAGCTGTGAACGAAATGCAAATGAGGCCTATAATCTGTGGGACATAACAGGAAAAAGAAAATGATTTCACCTCACAATTTTTCTTAAATTTCTTTTGACCCCAATTTTCAAAAAGGCAGAAGTAATTCTGCAGAAAACAAAGAGAGCAGCACCTTATACAGTATATTTGAATTACCAATTTACTGTGTGTATGCAGACTGGGGTATCAATTGGCGAATCAAACGCTCAGAACAAACAAGAAGGGGGGATTGAGCAAGATAGAGGGGGGGTGGACAGAAGTGTAGAGGTAATAGAAAAACGCTAAACCCAGTGTTATTCTACAATTCTCTGGTTTATCAGTTAGCCATATCATATGGCTAACTGATAAACACACCATGCATATGGCCCATAGGTATGGTGTGTGGCTCAACTGCAGGCTGGATGTTCTACTTACAGACAAAAAGAGACATGCTTGTTGAATGTACATTGCTTGGTCTGCATTATATACAGTACATCATGTGTATGAAATGGCTGTGTCCACACTACACCACATTTGCATTAACTGTAATGATCATCCAGGAATCTCTGGGTAGAGTAAAAAAACGCATTGCACAACAACAACAACCACATAACTTTCGAGAAAGTGGATCGCATATTTGATCGCAAAATGTTTTGTTTTCTTTTGAGATTTTTTGTTGCAGTTGTTTTGTTGTTTCCTGGTTTTGACATTGCATGGTGAAACGCTACCTGCTAAAACACTGCTTGAAACCAAGTCAAGGGGGTTACTATTTTCATGTCAGCCTGTCCATTATATGGAGCATAAATGCAGGCTAGCACGAATGGTGTAACACTATTATAGTTTATGTCATTGCATAATGTATCTGCATATGCTTGGCACCCAACGCTTCATTTGATCTGATGAACAACTTTATCCAAATTCAGGAATTTTTTTTCAGGGTGATGACATCATCAAATATATGAGGACAGACATTGTATGCAATTTTCATTCGAGAAACATCAAATGAAGCATCAAATTATTTTTAAAAGACAGTTTTCAGTACAGCCCTAGTTTCCATACCATGGCTTGATTCACAAATGTATATTCCATTCACTTAACATCTGTGCAGTCTACAATTGTGTATTAGAGCACGAGGTCCACCTCAACACGGCATCTGGTAGCTGCTTTCCACAAGTAACTGATAACTCTCATGTCATGATTTATATGTTTATATGTTTGAGTTATGAAAGCTTCCTAAGCTAGTAATGTACCATTTAACCAGAGCATTAGCTAAGAAATTAGCTATAAAACACCACCTTGGCTCATTAGCTAGCAAGCAAGCACTCATAACTTAAAAATATTTGCACATATCGCATTGATATACAACAAAAAAGATTTTTGTGGAGAGAATCATTTATATATAAATAATGAAATGTATTTGGGAATTCTTCTGTGCACATTCATTAATAGTGAGGCCTATCTCAATCCATTCATATCCAATAATGAAAGGAATCAAACTTAATAAAATCGTCAGTCCTCCCCAACATAATCTCAACAGTACACAACAAGTTGTCAATACAACTAGGCAATTTTTGATGATGCACCCATTCTGTGTACCCTGACTGCAGCAAAAGGGCTACAGCAATTACTACCTGGACAGCTTTAAGATGAGTCAGCTGAAGGACACTGGTACAGTATATTCAGAACAAATACCCAAGAGCAATACCATCCTGAAGTGCTGTACTGCAAGGACTGCTCTGAGTCAAATACTTTATTGTGATCAGTCTACCATACACACACTTCTAACTTACCACAATCTATTTAGGCCCTCACAGATCTGCGGAGTAGTTGTGAGGGAGTTAGAAAAGAGTTGTCTTTATGTGATCTAAAACACAACAGAGATAGTGTCTTTATCCATGCTGATCTATACAGAGATAGTGTCTTTATCCATGCTGATCTATACCAGTACCAAACGTTTTTCTCTGCTAGCTCCCTGTTCCTTTCAAGAGTGATTTATAATTGAAGTTACACAGGAAGGCAATACCAGATAAGCAACCCCGATCTCCCCCGCATAGAATTAAGTGACAACCCTGAGACACAGAGTGATGGCACAGACAAATTGAAATGCACAACACTTCAGCTGCTAACTGAAAGCTTGAGGCAAAATCAGCTCATGTGTTTACAGTTTGTGGGCTATAAAAACTATTCCAAGCTTATTAAAGCTACTGACGGTTTAAATGTATACAGTGTCAATAGTGGTAAGTACAGTTTAGTCATGGTATTTTGCTTTATCTATGAAACCAGGCTCCAGACTAACAGCATTGCATTGTTGCAGGGATAACAGGAAATGTGTTTGGGACAAACAGAAATCTTGCCGATTAATTAATTAATTGTGACAATAACCAGTAGAATAATCAGTAATTAAAACAATCTTTAGCTGCAGCCCTTTTAAACATGTATCAGGTGTTTTTGGTTAAATGGACTGAAACAGAAACACAGTGGTAAAACACCAACATTCTGTGGACTGCTCACGTAACAGTCAATGGTCTGCAGTAATCCAACACTACATATGAAACATCTCAGTTCACTGAACCAAAATGGAGGCTGCTGGGAGCTCGGGGGGCCTGACAGCAGCCGCCAGTCACTGCTCCTTGGCCCAAATACCAGCTTGATTGACATCTAAAGGTTGGTGACTTTTCTGAAGTGTGTTATTTGCCCCGGGCAACAGGGGTGCTACTTTTCATCGAGCTCAGTGGGAGTGAAGGCTTCCCCTGTACATGGAGTGGTGACCATCCACAGCGGATTATACTGCACAGCCATGCATAAACTGTGGATTCCAAAATGAATGTTTTGAACCATGCTGCAACATCATATGAACTGACTTTTTTTCCTTTTTTTTACAGAAAAAAAACAGTTTCTCATAAATTTCAATAAAGCCCATACAAATTGAAGAGCCATATATAGAGCCACAACACTCAATTCATCGATGAAAATGTTTCAGTTATTTTTCAAGCAAAAACATTTGTTGGTTCCATCTTCTTAAATGTGAGATTTTGCAGTTTTTCATTTATGACGGTAAATGGAGAGTGCATCTGAACAATCATAAGACATAATTTTGACATTTTGTAGACTAAATGACTAAACGACTAATGATGAACATAATCAAAAGCTTTATAAATAATGAAGTCAATCAATAGTTGCAATCCATGAGAGAGGAGAGAATCTTGTTTTCATCATATCCAACCTGCTTATTGCAGACTAAATAATAAAGACTCATGAAGCAAATAAAAAACTGGTGGGTCTTCAATATCTGTAAACTAGTGTGGAAACTGTCCTTTGATATTTTGATGAAGGATGTCAGCTCTTTATAAAGTTAACGGTGGAAATATTAAGTCTAAAAATAACAACCGACAACTGTCAACTTAAAAAAATGTCAAGGGTTTTGGGGTTGTTGTTTTTTTCAGAGTGTTGGCTCAGTGTGCAAGAAGCTGTAAGCTGAGATGCATCCTCTGATTTTAACAGGATGTGTGACCTCAATCCAGAAAGTTAAATGTTGGAATGAAAAAAACACTTTATCTAAAGCCATGTGGTTCAGTGTAGGCCATCTCAGTCTGATAAAAGTTAAACTAAAAAATTGCTTCTTTTGTCCAGCTGACAGTCCAAAACCCAAAGACTCTTCGTTTACTGTCATAAATGATGAATAGAAGCAGGGTTACTACCATTAACCTTTGTTTGAAAATGAATGAAACATTGATCAATTATCAAAGTAGTTGATGAGTTATTTCCTTACAAACAAATGATTGATTGATCAACTATCAGAAAAGTAAATGAGCCGTCCTAGTCCTAAGAAGTCCTAAGAATATATAGTCTGAAGGGTGTCCACCGGCAAAATCCACAAGAACGTTTGCAAAAACAAATTGGACAGGTGACATTCTGACATCTTATATGTTGAAATATGTTGAGTAATTTATGTCATTAACACCAGTGATCATCATCACATCAATGAAAGATCAAATCAGAGGATTCCCAATGAAAACTGTGTCTCAGGCCACACAGAAGACAACACTGTTGTCACTGTCCGTGAGAAAATGCTGAACACCCACAGGACTTAATTCCACGCTGCGAACGAGACACGAGTCTCCCTTTTCTTTGGTCAGCAGCTTTGTTTTTGCCAAGCAGCCACCCACTTACAGAGAGAACATTCATTAGGTGATCATAGTGTAAGGATCATCAAAAAACAGGGATACCAGAAAAGTTTCTGAGAGTGAAATTAATTAGGCAATAGTGCTCTTCGCCAGCTCCATTTACACACACAGTTTACCCAAAAATACACATGCGCTGACTTGGGAGACAATATCACTGAATCACAAACACAAGTTCAAAAGTTTTCTTGGCTCCAGAGAATTCTGATTTCACGCAAACAAACACAGAGCCTTAATGATATGCACTGTGAAGAATCAAATCGTAACAACATATCCAGGTGTAAATACAGCCAAGAAGAATTCAGGATCCAATCATTCACCTGAGGGGGTGCTCACGATTGCAGCTGCAACACTTTTCCAATCAGCCCAGAGGATCAACACCAAAAGACTTCATCACATGGATCAAAACAGGAAGACATGGGAAGTATCCCAACATCTTGGGATGTAAAAATCAGGAAGTCGTTAATTCTACTGTGTAATCCAGCTAAATCTTAATTCTAAAGATGTAATGCAGATATAAAGGTGCTTTCAGACAGTGAGAGGTCACCACCGGTCCCATTGTTTAAAATGTAAGCTACCAAGACAGCAGCATGGAGAGAGAGGACAGGCGATATGCCCAAATCAATTACTAAGATACTCTGAAATTCAGTTTGCAGATTCAACTTTTCACTCAAATCATTCAGCTTAAATGATCATTTGTGATGAAATTCTTTTTATTACATTTGAAATTTTGAAGTATTCTGACTAGTGGTCTCTGACTTTTTGAACCTACTGTACATCATATCCTATAGTGACAGAAATGGAAGAAAGGAAAAGAAAAAGGCATGCTTGAGTGGATCAACCATTTCTTGTTGAAGAGACAGAATAAGAGACAAGCTCAACACACCTCTGGCTACTAATTTTGACTTTCTGGTGGATCAAGGAAAAATTACTGCACACCTCTGCACATATGTGTTCCCACGGCTACCGAATGAAAACACATCACAGTTGACAGATTGGGGAAAAAAAAATGTCTTAGCAGTTAGCAGATGGATTTAACAAAAGCAGTTTAGTTTTTTGGGTTTTATCACACAAGTTTGTCTGTTTTGCTTTCACACCAGAGACGAACCACACCAGACCCTCGTTTTGTAGGAAGTCTTGGTGTGGCTGTTTGGTACCATACAAAAAGTTACACACATTGGTGTTCAACAGGTTAGGCTCCTTTCAGTGTTGAATGCAAGAACCTCTAAAGTGCTAAAACAAAAAATGTGAGAATGTTTCATTGTTTTTTCCAGTTATTCTATCGACTATACTCCAAACAACATGCCCTACACACATGCATCTCCTTCTCGTCTGTCTCCATCGGCCCCCAGCCCTCTTGGCATGTTGTGGCATATGTATTTATCGAACAACCGAGTGGCATTTATCTCACAGCTTAGTCATAATTAGTCCAACTTAGTCTCGGGCAGACAGCCTGTTAGTGGGCATATGTTCAGATCCTGGTTTAAGACACATTGCTCCCTGAAGGGATGCCTGCATGTTGACATGTGTGTGTGTGTGTGTGTGTGTGTGTGTGTGTGTGTGTGTG